>QRAM01000424.1:69450-82673 GCA_013436055.1 Halocynthia roretzi
GAACCAAAAACTCCTCTAATCTTTGAAAAATAGAGTATAATCTCACCACAGCGACACCAGCGGTACTAGATACAGTGAAAACGACATTAGACGAAGGGTGATAAGATTAACACTCTAGAGCAAGGAGATGTAATATGTAAGTCTCAGAGAAGGAGAGCGATAAGAAAACTAATGTGGAATAAATTATCAAAAACTGAATAGTGATTAACTATTCTGGTTGTGGAAAAAATTATCATTGTTAAAGGAAGTTTATCTTGTTGCTAAATGTTAAATGTTAAATTAAGCATTGGATTTTAATATAATCAAGAAGATTTACACTTGTGTGGTTCAATTCATACCTTATCTACGAGCTATTCCAGTCTACGCAACCTTACAGAAACAGAGTTTCAGATATACGGAGCATACGGAAGCATTACGTGAGTGTATATATAAATAAGACCCCACAAAAATGTACAATAACATATATTACGGAGCTGATACCCTGAAACTTCAAAATTAGTTCTCCTTCACTCATTCACTGTATGAATTCAAATACGACTATTACAACTGCATTTACAATCTATGAACAATCTGTGAATGGATCCGTGGAATGCGTTTATGAGGCAATTATACTGGAATATTATAAGCAACATCTGTTGTGAGAATTCCGTATAGACAAGTCTTAAACAACGACTACAAGGCTTTTCAATTAGGACATCAACGATGTCGCATGTTAGAAAGCAAAAACATTCTCATGGGGATGGCAATGCTCTGGTCTATAACAAGGTATGTATATGGAAATAGACCTCGAATAACGCGGTTATTAGTTAAGCTTCTAAACTTACAGGATCAATATATAAGCAAATATATAATTAAATCACGAGCAGGTTTGGAATTGGTGATGTTAGTTATGCAAACTGCGTTCATATTCCATTTGTTAGCAAGTTTTATCGGTCAAGTCTCTGAGACGTTGTTATTATTACATAGATACTGGTAACAATTGATGATGTTGGTAATGCAAATTGCTTCCATAATCCCGCTAGCAAGTTTTATCGGTGAAGTCTCTGTAATGTAGTTGGTGATGTTACATAGATAAAGGGTTACTGGTATCAATGATCTCAAGAAACTAATGTACTGTACTGTAGGTATAGTAATAGTGATCTAATAAAATTGCTAGCAATAGAAATAGTAATTTGGGATTTTTTTCAGCTCTCTTGCGATAAACAACATTGTCTATTTGACTTGGGATTTAGAAATCTTAAACTCTGAACCCTGCGCATCGCATAGCACTTGTTTTAGGTAGCGTAGAGTAGACCCTCTTAATTTCAATTGGGTTTTATGTACAGTAACATGAAAAAGAAAATACGTTGGTTGTGTTCCGAGTTCATATACTTTCCTGTGAACACTGTTATTTACATATTTATGTAGCATTTAATGAAGTTAATAACACTTTGAATCAATGATACACTTCAAACACTTACTACATATATGCTATATATAGATGGTATATCAGGTTAATATGCTGTGATTCCATATAACCTCCACTACAATGCCATCTATTGACTGTCGGCAAGTCATGCTTGCTGCCGTTCAGTTCTATATCGTGGGATGAATCAGAGTACATATCATGTCATTTCCATTACCTATACACATGTCACAACGAATACTATGTCGCGTAGCGCTGTTTAAACCCCCTTCTACACTGACTATGTAGCAATAAGCATCGGTTATTTTAGTAGTAGAAAAGGTTCAACTGCAGTAGGGTTTCGACCATTTTTGGCCTTCCATAATAAACTATTAAATTCTAGATGAAGTCTAATCAGTTATACAGATGTGGAGTCAGATAAAGAGGCAAGAAAGGGCAAGGAACTATAATCTTTTATCATCAAACGAACAGCATACGCAGCTACCATTTATATGGTTGCTTCAGACTGTTGTTTACGTATTTAGAGTAATAGGAATTAGAATGCACTTTGATTGAGCTCTGAGATCCTATACTATACTGCCAACATTGTTATTTACGTATTTAAGAAGCATTTATAGACGTTATAACACTTTGTGGATCAATGATACACTTTATACAGACAACAATGTGAACTATATATATATATATATATTAGGTTATTATGCTACGTTTCCAAATAGTCGTCACTACAACCCTATCTATTTTGCTCTAGGCGCGCCTATAGACTCCAAGGCCTATTCCTGCCTGTACACTACAGCACTATTGGACATCTAGGCACATCCGGCCCACTCCTGCAGCACTAAAGCACTTTCTAAAGAAGTAAAATAACATCATGATCAAAGGCATTGTACGAAGAACAACCTTGGCACCGGATCGATGCTTCGCATCAAATATTCTCTCGAAACAACGGGGAGTAATTGTGAATACGTATAAAATACAGAAGAAAGTATTGCTCTATGCGACAATGTAGGGAAAGATGATTACGGTGGTACCTCGTAGTTCGAACGCCCCTAACGTCGAACGCTCCAAGACTTCGAACTATAAATTTTACAGAAATTCAATTCATAGTTCGAACGATACTTCGACGTGCGAACTGCGCGCGTAATGAAAGAATCCGCTAGCTGCGTCAATGCCATCTGTTGTGCGCCCGTTTTTCGCTTTAATTTTGGTGTTTCTGTTTATAATAAACCTTATCTAGTAACCATGGCATCCGAAAAAAATTTGGAAGCAATGCAATGCTATAATCACGGTAGTATGTTTGCGATCAGCAACATGTTGCAATTGAGGGTTGGATGTGACGAGGGAATAATTGAAATTAACACTTTGTTTAATTTGAGCTCGTCTTGATACTTCGTTAACAGTGAAAATAAACATCAAACCTTTTAATGCACGGCAGTAAATAACAGTGAATCCTTGGTTACACCAGCACGAATTATACCATCCATATCGAGCACAAAATAGGCCCTTGGGTCGAAAATAGAATTCGGACTGAACGGAATTTCGACATCCACCCTATCCCTATCGTGACATAATTTCTATTTATAACTTCCGCATTAATCGATTGTACGTCACAAGTCCAAGATTGGAATCAAATTACAGCATCGATCTTACAGCGCGTGCGCAAAGATTTTAATGAAAATCCGTAAGTAAACATATTGTTTTGTAACAATGCGACTCAAAGATCAATTCATACAGTATAAAATATTCATGGTGATTTACTTCACGTCACAATATAGCGGTATAGCGATCTACTTGTTACGACGTAATATACACACATGTAGGAATGCTTTGTATTTGTAATTGGAAAATCGATATTTTGTTCAGAGACTGTCGATGAAGAATTATGATGTCATCGGCTTAATCGTGATGTCATCAAACTCATTACGCAATCGTGCGCTGATTTGTTATGATTAGTCAAGTTCTAACAATTTGAAAATGACCAGAATTACCTGTGAAAGATGTGATTACGTCATCGGACAAATAATCACCATGGTAACTGATTTTGTACGTTCCGCTCGACTGATCTCGCGGTATAGTCCATTCGATAGTCACGTGACTCTCCGTGGTCCCTTCGTCGACCCTGATTTTTTGTCTTTGCATTCATCTCTTATATGAATAAGTTATGTATCAATACTAATATCCTAATATTTACGATGATTCGCTTAACGAAGTTTGATTTAACGAGTACAGAGGTGCCTCATAGTTCGGTTTATAACCTCGCGCAATGTAACATGGGACTGAGCATTGACTAATTTAGCGCCAACCGCCAATAAATATCTGGGGAACTGCAGCTCTGCAGACCTTATTGACGAGCCGTCACTGCGCCACTTTGGCGGCTTATAACACCACCTTTGCGTTCGCGGTCTTGCGTGATATAAGCACTAAACTGAGATGCATCGTTGCTTCATCTAGCTTCACCGCNTGAAGGTCACCATCACCGCTGCAGTGACCCCGGCGTTGCCGGTACCCTATTTAACAGCTGGGTTAACTGCGAGCTGGTGGATGTGCCTTGCTCAAGGACAGAGCACTATTCCTTATAGTCCATATACAGTGGTACTATAGCGACACCTTGTGATTATAAGTAGATGAAGCCACTAGCCTATATAGTTTTAATACTAGCATGAAACTAGAGCACGAAACATAGAGATACAATTACGATGACGATAATGCGTAACGCTATTTCCTGTGCACTGTACTATATACAGGGAAAAAGGCATTGAACGGGTAGAGTGATAAGATTAACGCAAGAGCAAGGAGATGTGATATGAAAGTCTCAAAGAATGGTGAGACGTGGCGATAGTAAAACTAATGCGGAATTGATTATCAAAAACTGAACATTGATTACCTGTTCTGGTTGCGGAGAAAATTATTATAGGTAATGGAAGTTTATCTCGATGTTAAATGAATAAATTAAACTACTACTATGATTGATTGACGATTATTTATTTATTAAGATAACTCACCTCTTCATCCCTACGCCATCTTTATAGTGCGAAATCTTATTAAGTTGCCCAGTTTTATGTAACTCTCGAGCTTTGCCAAGATCAAATTCGTATCCAATACTGCGAGCAATTGAATTAAGAACCGCTGTGACGACGTTAGAATCGACGGGTTGACGTAATTTGCTGACGTCATTCCAGATGAATTTTGTCTCCCAATCTGCGTCGTTGAAGACAGTCGACCATGAATTTTTTTCGCCAAGTTTCATCACTTCAAGATAAGTTCCACCAGGCTGCAAATAAAAATAAGAAGGTTTTCGATTCGTCGACGCTTGACAATGAATAAAGTTTGGCTTTCATCTTTACACTTTTGTTTACAGCCTATTTCGGTACCTCGCGTTTATGCGTCTTGTATGTGTTTATGTGTCTTGTATAAAAAAGATTAATAATTTTCAATAAAAATCTCCATAAATGCAAGATTTAAATTTTCTTACTTTAACATTGTGTCGCGGGTTTGCGCCGTAGAATGTCACGTTCGCTACGTCACCAGGAGCGTATGTATCCATAACATCTTTTATTACGTCACCGAATGTGACGCCAGGTGGTACGTAATCCGGCAATGGCTGACTCAGGAGTTCAAAGGCATCGGGCCGAGATTCTTCAGGATAAGGTCCTGGTTCGACTGCAAAGAACACGTTATTTAGTCGCCAACAAAAGGATTTGGTATTACGTATCACAATCGAGAGGTTGCGGGTTGATGGTGACCTTGAATGAGGTTATGGTAACATCATTCCGCCAGTGACTATAGGTAATACAATGAATCCAAGTTCATATCATATCATTTCCAAAACACATGTAAGAACGAATATAATCTGTCGCGTAGTGCTGTTTAGGCAATGTTTAAATCCCTCTTAACACTGACAATGTAGAAATATGCAATGGTTATTTTAGTAGTAGAAAATGTTCAACTGTAGCTGGGTTTCAGCCATTAATTGGCTTTCTAAAATAAACTACTAAATCCAAGATGAAATCTAATCAGATGTGGAGTCAGACTGAGCAGGCACATAAGGAGACAAGAAAGGGGAAGTCACCATAGGACCATATCATCTAACACAGATTATGAAATATCAATATTATATATTATTCGCCTCGAAAATTGAATTCAGTGTTAAATACCCCATACCTTCTAAACCTGATATCATATTTTCAACTAAGTTTGAATATCTTTGGATGTATGCTTCAGTTGTATGGGGGCCGAAGAGAGTTGACGCTGCTTCATATCGTTGTTGTTGATATTCTTCATATGTCACCATGTAGTGAGTATACACATTCGTTAACCCAGCAATCACAACCTATACATAAAAAAATAGCAGCAAATAATCCCTACAAATCACATCATAATATTGATAATAAGGTAAACCTAAAAATTTACATTGTCAAGGGCAATTACAGTGATGCTTCGTACTTTGAACGTTCTAGACTTCGAACGTTTAATTCTATAGAAATTCGATTCGGAGTTCAAACAAATTAGAGTACGAACGGCCTTTTTCAGTCTGAGAGCTGTTCTGACTTTAACAGAAATGTAGTCAGTGTCACCCAGGGTACGTGTCATACGTTATTTTCATCTCAGTCTCTGTGCCATACTCTACAAAATCATTGTCAGTGTCAGTGCCAGGGCTCGACCCTAACCTTCGATTCGTATACATCCTTCGTATATAAATACGAACTGATATGAAATTCTAAATTTGGGCCTTACGTACCCCTATGTAGTCTACCCTATGGTGAGTTACACACCCTAAAATACAAGTTAGTTTGAGTTTGGGGTCGAGGGGTTATACTATATCACAATCAGAAAAATCACCGATAAGACTGACGTCATAACATAAATCGATGCTTGGACCTTATTTTCCATTCTACCTGTACTCGTATTCTCGGTAACGTATTCACGGAAATTATCGAAAATAGTATATTACTCACTCCATAATTTATATAGAAAAACTTCCTCCTTCCATACCTTAAGATCTTCGGTCACTCCCATTTCCGTCGCCTTCCTTTGAATTTCTTCTCTTAATCTTCTTCCCGCCATTGTTGAGAATTCTCCTGGAACTGCAACGATAATGAGCTGACCGACTCGGAGGAGCTGCACGTCTACTATTGATGGATGCCATAAGTAAGGTTTATCCATGTCTGAAATTAACAATGATTGAAATTAAAATTGAAATTTTTACACAGGGTGCTAGATACAGTAAAGCCGTACGAACTCTGGATTGAACGAGGTACAAATCAATTTTTCCCGTTAAAAATAACGAAAAGTGAATTACTCCATTCCCAGACCCTACTGTGAACCCATTTCGATAACAGTACAGTTGTACAGTACAGCTGATAGTGAACAAACTAGATTAAATAGCAAATAAATACTAACTTAAGCCCGGAGAAGCGTTAAGTTTGTGAGCTTTAAATACAGTGGATCCTCATAGTACGAGTTTAATTCGTTCCACGACCGGGCTCGTATAACGATTCACTCGTATTACAAAACGCGTTTTTCCATTGAAATTAATGGAAAACTAATTAATCTGTTCCAGGCTCCAAAAACCACGCAAAATGCCCTTGTTAAGGTATTTTTAAACAGAAACATACAGTAAATTGAGCATGTGCTCTTTCTTTCTTACAAATCGATGAGTCAGCTAGAAACGCTATTTATTGACTCCCTTTACCTTGCCATTGTGTATGACGATCGCTCGTACTGTGAATCTGTACTCGTCGTATGAAACAAAAATATTCACAAATGGCGGTTCGTAAAGCGAGTTTCTCGTCTTATAAGTCGCTCGTACTATGAGGATCCACGGTAATACAGAAACTGTAGCTCATTAGCTTCAACCTAGTCTCAGAGAAGTGCTTCGATACTGTATATGACCAACCTGTATATGACCTACCTCCCAGTAAAAATGAGCTTCGTAAGCATAAAATAATACAGATAAGATAATACAAATAGCCGCTATTGGTTCGTCCCAGTAACCCAGTTGCAATGCAATTCGATTAAAGAATTTCCGATTTCAAGATTTCAGGAAATGGAACCAGACAAATTCCTACACCGACAATCCAAGATCGAAAACAAATAGAAATGATATATTACATCCAGTCGGGAACAACACAGGTTTCGGTCGATGACATTCGTAATATTCATCTGTCGGCGTTTCATTGCTGCAGGTCAGCGGAATCACAATTTGTTTAATCTGTTCCCAGAAAACGGCTTCTTCCGTTATCCCTTGACGAAAATCAAATGCTCCTGTACCGTCTGTACAGCCTGCTGCGAAGCTAAAACGAAGAAATAGATTTGGATTTTAAAATCTTAAGGTCTGTGGAGTCTGTGCCCAAATAAAGGCATACGCTTTATGGGGAAACTTAAGACGGGAATAAGATTTAGATTACATAATCCCAAGGGCCGTTTTGGCATTAAATGTATGGACTGCAGCCCAGGCGCCAAGATTAAGTGAAAATCTGTGAATGCTGGATCAGTAATCTAACCCAGTTCTACACTAAATCCTGACAATCAAAATACTATCAAACGTTCAATTTAATTGAAAAATAATATTAATTTTATTTTTATTTCAAGTTTATTTCTTTGTTTTGCCGAGTAATGATTTCAGTATTCCTGTATACGGTATTTGTGGTTGACTGGAATTTATTTCAATTGGGATTTTGCCTGGAACGAACGAAATTTAATACGTGTATTTTAATAAGGATTTTGCCAGGGCAATTAATTCAGTTCAAGGTAACAGACCTCGGATTATCGAGCTTTGACTGTATTCAGGGCATTGTGTCATTTTACCCTGTGTGTTTGCTGTTTAATTTTATCGTAATGGTTTCAGATTAGGGTCTGGGAACGGATAAATCCACTTTCTATTATTTCCAATAGGAATAATTCGTGCCTCGAACAATTCAGAGTTCGAGCGGCCTCCTGGATCGGATTGACTATGAAGTAAGAGGCACCGCGGTATTTGTGAGCACGATAAGGGTATAAAGAAATTATAAATTGAGACCTATATCCCAATCCAGACTTGCATGTCTTTGTGATTGTTCCATCAGTAAGTTCAACTTCTTCTTGCGACATGTCGACGTATTGATGAGCGTGTGAAACAATTCCATTTAATTTCTTCATACTCGGGCTGAAATGAAAAATAAATAATTCTGAACCATTGTTGAATTGTCCGAAGTTCGAATAAAGCTAGTACGAAATTTTCTTACTGCTCCGTAAATCTTACGGTGAGTATTCTTAGAGCGCTAATTTCCTAAATCTAAATCCTTGGAAGATATCTATGCTGGAAAGCATGATGTAGGAAATTATCATGTAAGGAATCTAATGTAAACAACTCGTGTAAAAAAATGTCTTCTGCGGAAAATGTCGCTGTGAGGATGCTTGATGTATGCATTTATCGCATTAAAAATTGTCCGTAAGAATTTATAATTCTTTCGTATGAATCTGTCTGTAAGAACATGTCGTACACCTGTTAGAAACTGTAACTCATAGACATCAACCTAAGCCCAGAATGTTCCGATACTGTGAAAACATGTTGCAAGCCAAATTACCTGTGGTACAAGTTACTTGCAGCTTGAAATTGTCTCCTACCAATAATATCTGTTGATTCGAACATATCATTGCCTGGCCCGAATGCAACGCAGTTCTGTGCACGAGGTTCTCCATCTGCATTCGGACAAGTCGATGTGTTGTACTCACATTCTGCGCCTGACAGAGAAAACATAAAAGACAACGAATTCAATATTATTCGTGATATGGGTAGTATCATTTTATTCAGTAACGAAGCGACTTGCACTCCTTTATGTGATGACGTCACATCAATACAGAAAATCATCCCTTGTCAAAAACAAAGAATAAACTTGAATTTGAAATAAACCTAATGATAATTTCTGTGTATACGTTACTGCGGCCACTTGCACACGCAGAAAGGTACATTGGTACATGAATATTACTATGTAAAATACACTATAAGATACAATTCTATAGATTGTTCACAAAGAATAGTAGAAGTAGTACTATAAAAAGTAAAATTTATGAAAGTATATTATCCCAGTGCTCACTAATCTTGTGTGCTGTAACTTATGAATGAATTTTGGAAGTGAAGGCGATATGAAAAACTCTATAGAGTTTAAGGGGGCGCTGGTACAAAAAGGTTAAGAAACAGTGCACTAACCAGTATCTATGCATCTTGGACCAGCTGTATTTGGAGAAACGTCACCTAGATTGCTCTGCGCAAATGCTGCAACAAAACTTTCCTGCATAAGGAGAAATATCACGCGATCAACCGTTCATACAAGTTACCTTCATTCTTCATAATATACAATGTCTATATTTGGTACTCCTGTTATTATGTTAATACAGCCTGCCGATAAATAGGCTGCCGGCAACGCCTGGGTCACTGCAGCGATAATGATTACCCTAAGTGAGGTAATAGTAACCTTTTGGGTTCATTATAATCTCGTCATAGATATTACAATCTCAATATCAGCTCCCAAACAGCATAGTAAGATTTTAGAATACCGAATACCAAATAAGGTCTCACAAGTTTCTTAAAAACACAACATTTTAATTGTTTCAAGAAAGCTATGGTAAATAAAATGTTTTGGGGTAAAATTGTGACTCCGACAGAACTGATAATAAACAGATTACACTGATAATATTCTACCTTTCCAGTTAGATCTTCCCCTTTCCTCCTCATCATCCGCTCAAATAACATTGATGCTCTTCCTTTGTTATCCGCATTTATCAACAAATTCGTTCTATTCATGCTCGTCAAATGAACTGGGAACCAGGTGATCACACCGAGGTGATTTCCATCAACAGTGTCTAGTCTCAAGACAGTCATGTCGTGCTCGGTATTGAATTTGTATTTCGCTCGTTCGGATTCCGGGTTGTGAAGATAGGCGCTCGGACTTCGGTTGATGTTCGCGTCGTGGAGCACCCCAGAAGTTATGTGGATGTCGCTTTCCTGCATGCTGTTGTGTGCTGAAACATAAATTCCAGGAGGCCGTTCGAACTCTGAATTGTTCCAAGTCTGAATCATTTATCCTCATTATAAATAATGGAAAGTGAATTGATTCGTACCCAGACTCTACACCGAACCCATCTCTATGAAAATACTGTACAATGATGATTCGTACTTCGTACTTAATCCGTTCGAACTCTGAATTGTTCAAAGTTCGAATCAGTTATCCCGGTAACAGATAATGGAAAGTGAATTAATCCGTTCAATAATACAGTACAGTAAAGTGATGCCTCATACATCGTACTTAATCCTTTCCAGGAGGCCGGTATACTCTGATTTGTTCGAAGTAATGGGATTTCATCGTTTCATCGAAGTATAACGTTTTGTTTTTGTGACCTTCTGTTTACAAGACAACGATTGCGGAGTTCCCTTCCTCGTTGACTGGAGTGTATTTGTAGTGTTTACACGGCAGTGTAACTTAATAATCTAACATTAGCCTTACACTGAAACCGAACACCACACACCACACTGGTGACCACTATACGTTAAATGCTACATTACTACTTTATTTCATCCAATTATATTTGCCATCTACGACAAAATCAAATTCCCATAAAATCTTACCTTGTACGATGCTATCCACGATTCCATTGACGTAAGATTCTGTGACTTGCGGAATAGTTCCTTTCGACGTCACTTCATATAGGAGAAATTCAAAGTAGCCGGCTGGTGCTGAATGAGTATGTGTTCCTGAGATCACAACGTTTCGCTCGTTGTATCTACAAAATGTGAAAACATCCATTCGTCTTTTCCTATACACGTATATGTTCAGATATCTCTTACCCAGCAGCAGCTTACACTGACTGTGAAACTATAAACACCGTCTACTTCTATCATCAAGGCAATCAAAGTGAGGCGTACCATATATATTATTGCTATTTTATAAACTCAGTTACATGATTAGGGATTATTATTCCTGTCGTCTGCGCAGTCTGAGTCTCAATAACTGATTAGACTTTATCGTAGGCTGGAATATTGATTGAATTGCTGTCCGTTGTGCTCCATGATTGGTCTCCATTTTTGATACTGTGCCCTTTCTCGCTCGTTATTTTGACTGGTGTGTAACTGATTAGATTTCATCTCGAATTTAGTAATTTATTATTGAAGCTAATTTACGACGTAAGATGTAGTGTTCATTTCTCTATCGTGGTATTGAATCAAAGTACATATCATGTCATTTCTTATACATATGTGATAACGAATACAATATGTCGCGTAGCGCTGTTTAGATCCTTTCTAACATTGACTATGGAGCAATAAGCACTGGTGATTCAACTGCAGCCGGGTTAAATAAGCCACTAAGTTCAAGATGAGTTGAGTCAGAATAGAAAAGGCAAGGAACAATATTCTCTTGTCATCTAACGAGTAGAATATGCAGCTACAGCACCAAAAATTTATACGGTTTGTCTCACAGCTTCGACTGCTCAATGATTACAAAGAGGCGTCAGGAACAACCGTTTGATATTTAGCAGGGAATAACATAGCTGAAAGATCGAATGACCGGTCCGCCCTGATCATTGTGGTCAGGGACTAAAAGATAAAAAAAAACACTTACAATTCTCCAAAAATGCCTCGCAACCTCTTAATAACTCTCAGTTTTACGATCTGTGACGTCATTCCAAAGTCGACGCTAACGAACACGACTCGTGATGTCAGCGTAGCGTCACAGATGACGTATGCACGACTGTAGAGCCTGGTGAACAAACCCCCGGCTGTCTGTTCGGGGTGAGCGTACCCCATCTGGATTTGAAAAGTATATTGTCATAATCTGATTTTTAACTAACCCCCTAAACCTGAACGAACTTGTATATTGGGGTCTGTAACCTACCATACTTAAGTGTACATTGGGGTTATTTGGGTGTGTTTTGATTATTAACCAAAATATAAAGTAACATTTAGAATTCGACGTTGGTGACGCAGATACCGGAAATTTACTACGCTAAGTTCAGACAATCAAAATGCTATTCTTATATGACATTTAATTTCATGGCAAAATATGTGACGTCAAAATATGTGTCATGTGACGTCATCACATAAATGTACGATTCTGAGTGCGCGAGTCGTCTCGATAACGTATACACGGAAAACCAAAAAAGTGTTTCCTAATAATTTTTTTTTAGAAAAAGTTACTTGCACCCTTTTCATTCAAAATTTCCGCCCGTGGGGTAGGTTTGGATGCCTCTGTGCACTGCGGTAGGGAACTGTGCTCTGTGCGTTGGGAACCTCTGCGCTAGGAAATAAAAAAAAAGTATTTGCCATGTTGACTTGACTGACGGGACCAGTGACGTCACTCCTTCCAACTCCAACCATGAATGATCCCTTGGTAGTTGTAACTGCGATAGACGGTTAAAGAGTATTAGTAGTTTCTAAATGTGTATTTTACCAAGTTACGGTAATATTTCATAGTTTTCAAAGTTTGAAAAAAAATTATTTTTTTTGTCTTTGCATTCATCTCTTATATGAATAAGTTATGTATCAATACTAACATCCTAATATTTACGATGATTCGCTTAACGAAGTTTGATTTAACGAGTACAGAGGTGCCTCATAGTTCGGTTTATAACCTCGCGCAATGTAACATGGGACTGAGCATTGACTAATTTAGCGCCAACCGCCAATAAATATCTGGGGAACTGCAGCTCTGCAGACCTTATTGACGAGCCGTCACTGCGCCACTTTGGCGGCTTATAACACCACCTTTGCGTTCGCGGTCTTGCGTGATATAAGCACTAAACTGAGATGCATCGTTGCTTCATCTAGCTTCACCGCAAATATCAT
>QRAM01000425.1:9245-47803 GCA_013436055.1 Halocynthia roretzi
AAGATTACACCGGACATACCCCTTAATACTGTAGAGAACCAGCATGTGATATCAAAACAGAAATTCAATAAATCTATCGAGTCTACCCAAGAATATTCCAGAATACTCCCTATATACCGCGAGACGGCAATTTCATCCGTTACAAGATTTGTTATCAAAACGAGTGATGATAAATATTAATCGGTATATTTACAAGTATTGAAAACATACAAATAACTGTGATT
Organism: Halocynthia roretzi; assembly: GCA_013436055.1. NCBI lineage: Eukaryota > Metazoa > Chordata > Ascidiacea > Stolidobranchia > Pyuridae > Halocynthia > Halocynthia roretzi. The sequence continues at coordinate 9,470 of QRAM01000425.1, forward strand.
AATCGAGTGAAGTAATGAAACCTCTATGAACGAAATGGAATACATATTTACATGATGGAATTAATGGCTTTTTTCCCATAATCCACTCATTCCTCTTTATCCTCCATTAAAGACATCAGCGCGAGGTAATGCGATTTCACGAATTCACTTCCTGGGAAGCAACGGGATGCCATTTCATTCTCTGCCCTATCTATATTGTTGCAGGAAAATCGGTGAATCTGCTGAAAAAGATTTCCCGAAAATAAATTGCAAATCCTAGGAGAATTCACCGGACATCCTAGGGCAACATTCAACCGCATGGCGTTCCACATGCAGTTCTGCCATTGCGAAGAATTGTGAAGAGCTTTTTTATCGAAGGCAGACAGGTATTCCCTCATATCAACCTCAACTATGTCGTTTGTGGTCATCTCAGCATTGCAAAATGCGAAAGTGTATGCAAGTGATCGGCATACTTCCTTAGGGGGTTTTGCTCTTTTATACCAGTAAGTTATGATAGCAGCTAAAAACTCGTTGCCTGCTCCAAATCTTTCAAAATCTTCGAAAGATTCGATGTCACTGCATCCTAATACTTCCCAGAGATATTCCTTCCTTTGCAAAACGATGTCAGGACTATCTGCAGTTGCCCTTAGTTCCTTTCCTTGCAACTCCAGTCCTAGCGAATTCAATTTTTCCTTTTTGTGATCACTGAACCGGAGGATCATTAAGTCAGATTCCTTGTATGTATCGTAGACGCGATCCATTTCTTGTATCATTCTGTCATTGTTGTCATTACTGTCTTCCAATAAAACTATAATCTCGTACAGAGCACGCCTCAGTGAGAAAGAGATCTGATGAGAGGAGTCTTGATCTTGATCGTCCACGACTACCGAGTTGCAGTAAGTGGAATGTGTCCACTCAGTGCAATTCACGAAGGGAATATAGATTTTATCGCCTTGCAATTCAGAACTCTGCATTTCAATAACTTGTTTCTTCACGTCCGGTAAAACTCTATATCTCTCCAGACACTTCTCGATTCGCGCCTGCGATACTTGTTGATTTATCTGCTTCAACTTTGCAATCATTTCTCTGTCGGTTTTGAACTGCTGTGAGAGCCAAACCAGCAAATTTTCAAGCTTGCTAGGTCTTCTGAACTTCAGCTTCATGAGATATGGAGGAATCCGTGTTTGCTTTAAAAAGAGCAATTTGAACTAATAAGTCGAATATGGAGTTAATAGGTAAGTTAGTGTTTAGCTTAGAATGGAGTTTGGGTTAGTATATTTATATATATAAGGGTTATTCGAATTCTGATTGACTGATGACACGATACGTACGTCATTACGTAGCCGTTAACTGTACCGTATTCGACTAGAGCTACTTGAGAATCTCTCAAAACTGCTATCATGTAGACCCGAAAATAACTCAAGTTTGATCAGACCTGAGTATATTTTTTCAAAACTTCTTCCCGATGTTTCACTGCCAACCATTGGTCATTGCTCAAAATGACTTCCAAATAGGAAAGGGCGTCGGGCGAAATACAAAACGTGTCCAGAAGTAAACCGCGATGGAATATTTTCCCGTGGCATACCGGTACTTCTTTGGATGTTGCCTGTAGTGAAAGTCTATGTCTATGTTTTTTGAAATTGCAATGTTTATACGAGCGGGGATGGTCTCCGAGAAAAAATGAAAGGCTATACGAAACTGCTTCGCGGTCTTCTCAAAACTGAGGATTTAATGTCCATATGTATCTTATTTTTAATCTGTATCTAACTGTAGAGAAATGCAATGGAAGAGGGTCTGAGGTTTTTTCTTTTAAACGGCAGGTCGACAAAAATTAACAAGTCACTATTTGACATCAGGGATTCAATGTATTGGGTGAATGCGCTCTTACAGGCCCTACATACAGCGAATACCCATACAACCTTGTTCATGTTTATCAACTTGAAATTTTCTAGTTTTGATACAGTCGAGAGATTCTGATTTAGAGCTTACATAGAGCTGAGGCGAAGCACTGCACTAGACATCTTAACAAAGAAATCCTATTTGTGAATGTCGTGTGTCAAAGACGTAATGTAACTCAAGCTTACAGTAATTCATGTTTGCAAGGATGAATACTCACTGCCTCCCAAGAGAAGTCATCCAGCGGAAGAAAACCTTTGTTTACTGGCAGTATACAGAAATCCGTGTCACCTGCAAGTACCGGAGCGTCAAGGGCATTGGCCAGTGCAGCTAACTGACCGTCTGAGTCGCCATAAAACTGAATATACGGTATTTTCGCTTCTTCCAATGTTTGAATAAGCGCTGTATCTGAACGTTAAGGAGGTGAATAAATTTAAAAACTAAAATGTTTGCAGTCAAAGAAATTACTGAAGAACTTTTTTGCGTACGCTAGAAATACTGTATTCTTTCTGAATAATCACCCTGATTCCCACTATAGTAACCAGCATCTGAATCAACAAGAGGACAGAGACAAAGCCTATGTACGAGAACAAATGAACTGAACCCCCGACTAGCACTAGAATTTCGTCCAGCTTTCCATTCCTTCGGCAATCAGATTTACTACTGCCCGAAAGTCTACTAGCGGTCAGGTCGGTGTAGCAGGTCTTTTCTGAATAATGCTTATTTTTTTTCATTATCACCCCTTACCCTAATCCAAGTCCACGAAAATGGATTCCTATTATATTGATCGCATATTATAGTATCCCCATGGTATACTCTACAGCAGCAGTTCCCAAACCCATTAGACCCAAACCCACTAGACCAGAAAGGAGTACTGTACTGGTGAATAGCTTGCCTAAGTTAAATATCAAACAAAAAATTGTACTCGTAATTCATCCTCATGAATCAATTGGTTTCCGCCTACTCACAATCTCATCTGTATGAAACTGAATGCATTTCCGTCTATGATACTGAACTGCTATCGAGTGAAAGTTTGTAACACTGTTGGTTGTACTAGACACTAAACAAGTAGAAAAAGTTTGGGAACCACTGCGTATACAGTCTACACCAGTGGTTCTCCCCGGGTCCGCGAAGCCGTTTTAGAGGGATCGCGAAGTACATTGAATTGTACTGAATAAATGTAATAAACAAAAATACACCTTCCTAATTTACTATAATAAAAAAATTGAGTTAACACATGTTCGAACTGGAGCAATCTCAGACCACCATAGCATTAAAGTATTTTGACTAGCAGTCCAGCGTCGGACAAAAAAAGATATATTTTTCTATGGGACCGCGAATCATTGAAAAAAAGTTCAGCGGACCGCCGCGCAATATTTTTGAAAAAGTTTGAGAACCACTGGTCTACATTATACTGTACTACTCTCTAATATACCTAGTTATTTCGGATATATGGTACATGTTCTGAATGTATTTGCTTGAAAAGACTATCTTATAATAGATTAACATATTAAGTAAATCGAAAATTTAAGAAACTTCCAGCAATTCATATGCAGCAGCAATGGATATCTAGTGTGTGTGACGTCATGGTAAAATAAACAAATTAATTGATGAAGTTGGCCTACTATGTATTGTAGAGTGTAGCACAAATATTTCTCTGTAACGTGCACGCCTCGTTATGCTCTTTCAAATCATCGCATGAATATTTCTTTTCACTTACCTAACAAAGGAGGACGAACCTTTTCCTCGGCCCATGCGGTTTCAACCCACGATCGAGCAGCCGATATCTTTCTTTGTCGTTTATCAATATATACTTGAACTTTATCCATAGCATTGAAGCTTTAAAAATTGAAACAAAAGAATTTAAAACACTGCTTATATTACAGCAATGGAATTCAATAATTGAGCAACCGGGGATGAAATGGCTTTATATTGCTATGGGTTGGGTATAGTATAAAATCATTGTGCTGTGAAACAACAGTGACAGATAACGTGAGTTCATTGTATTACTATAGTGAAAACCACAACATATTACGCTGTAAAAGATACTTCTGGGATAAAGGGTTTCTAAAGATTGATAGGGGAATTTTTTATTTGTTTAAACTAGTACAGAAAGTATTTTACAATGGTCGTCAACGTAACTTTGTTATCGTAAACAGATATCGCCTTTCGTTTTTCTACAATCTCAAAATATACTAGTGTGCGCAGTATTACCTGTCAAATACGACATAAGGGCGAATGTTGCAATGTTTCAGAGCAGCGAGAAACTTCAAAATGATTTTTCTATACTCAGTATATTCTCCCCCACATCTGAAATGAAAATATCACTGCATTAAAGTCCTGCAAATACAGGTACTTGAGTAACTAAAATACTGGTGCTGGTTCTAGTATTGAGGTTGATACACGGTTACATCAACAGAATATAATTATAATCATAAGTTCAGTATTAAAAAAACAATGATTCTTAAAGACTGTTCATCGGTCCATGTCTACCAAATATTTGTTTATCATTCAACTACGCCACGAATATACAACCACACCATAGTTATCTTACTTCACGTACTGTGTTCCCACGTTAAGTGACATATGCAACTCAGTCAAATAAAACGGCACGATAAAATAATATATGTTGTGTTTACAACAGTACGAATAGCAGTCAAGTTCCACTGACGTGAGCTCCTAATAATCACAAGAAGGCGAGATATACATGGTCTCTAGAACCATAACCCCGACCCTTGCTCCCGCAATATAATATTACACCTTTTCATTACTTCGTCTACCAGAATTTGATTGCTTTCCTGCATTTTTGTATTTATTCTAGCCTTTATTCGTGGCAATTTTGGTAATATTTCATTGAGTATTCTACATTCCACTTACCTGACATGAGGTTCTGGTAATTTGAAATACAGAGTGTACATAAGCTCACTTCCATCTATCACTAAGTGGGTATCTGATACCGACACATCCCTAAGCAATGGCTGAGGATAAGTATGCAAAAATCGTTGTAATCCCTGAATACCCATTATCAGACCAACGAAGAACAGACGCAATGAATTTTCTAACAGCGCTGAATTGTAGTCGGGCGATACAAATCTGTTACGTAGCGACTGAATTTCCTGTTATGGGGAACCACCAATAAGGATACTTCTGTTTCCATTTGAGTAATACAGTATTTCTTAATAATTTGACTATATCTAGTTTGCACACGGCTCGTTCATTTTCACTATTCATTCGCCTAATAAACTGCTTGGCATACATTTGCCGTTTTTGTTAAGAAAGGTAAATAACATTATAGGGAATAGTGAGAGATTTATATTCTTCTGATCACATATTAAACGTTACATAACCTTTAACCCCTTGGGTATGCAGAGCAAAATAGACATGGATATTTAATACAACAGGTTCCCACTTTAAAAAGTCGTGTAGGTTTGTGTACCGCCACTGACCCCTAAACTAAACAAATACAAGTAAATATTAGCAGTAGCAGTCTTTGAGCTAATTACCGTGTTAATGAAACGACTCTAATTGAGGATCTGCTGTAATAACCACGGCAAATTTCAAGTTTTCAATAGGTTTTCACTAGTTTTCAACAAACTGGGATTGTTTTAAGTCGGTTTATTGGCCGTGCTGATAAAAGAAGCCTCATACCGATGAACCCAAAACCGCCACCAATGTATATCGACACGTCATACGGTGTCTGAGGTTACTTTGAACCACTTCTAGCATGTAGGTTGTAAAAAAACGGCGTTTCAGATAACTAGCTCTATATCACACTCAATCTAACAGATGACAATTTAATAGAATCAGCTGCTGAATTGCATTAAACTTCACACCTCTGATATTGTCGCCCGTGATCGCTGGTACACGACGCGTGATAATTTATCACCTAAGTTAGTATATATACTATGGACTCTTCTACCAATTAGCATATTCGGTTTCGACATCCACATCATCTTTTCTATTTCCACTGCAAAGCGCATCTGCTTAATCAACCAATCAACCTCTAAAATGGAAGCCATCAAGAAGAAGATGCAAATGTTGAAAATGGACAAAGAAAACTCCATCGATAGAAAAGAGCAAGCTGAAGTAGACAGAAAGAACGTGGAAGAGAAAGTTGGCGGGGTACGATCTGAGAAGATGACGTGTTCGGTGAACGTGCTCGATAATAAAGAAAATTATTTGTATTTAGCTTGAAGAAGAACTTCATACCCTTGAAAAGAGACTGAAAGGAACAGAAGACGAACTCAGCACACACCAAGAAAAACTGGGACAATCAAACGACTCTCTCGAAGCAGCTGAGAAAAAGGCGTCTGATGTAAGTTCAACAACAGCAGAGAACACCCATTAAGTTACCTTCAACCAATGATGCCATCCCCATATAGTGTTGAAAAGCCCCTTCCCTTGGTCTTTTCCGTTGTCTCATAGAAATTTGTTCATAAGAAACCCTTTTTATTTTGAATTAGGATTTTAATTGGTAACTACATGCAACAGTGAATTCTTACTAGAATAATGGATACTCTGCGGTATATTGTCATAATGTCTTGGATGATATAACTATCAGTTATTAAAATAAGTATAGATCTCTGCGATTATTTCACTTTTGAATCTCTTTTCACTTCAGGCTGAACAAGAAGTATCTGATCTGAACAAGAAAATCTCCGGTCTCGAAGACGAACTCGAGAGTGCACAAGAAAAACTTGCGATATCTCTCACTAAGTTGGAAGATGCTGAAAAGGCTGCTGATGAAAGCGAGCGGTAGGACTTATAACTATCATTAAAACAAAGCTGTTCTAGTACTAACAGGATAAACAATTATATTCTAGGGGACGCAAAGTCATTGAGAACAGATCTCTCAAAGATCAAGAGAAATTACAACTCCAGGAAGTTCATCTGCAAGAGGCGAAGGACATCGCCGAAGATGCCGACAGGAAATACGAAGAAGTTGCCCGCAAACTTGCTACGGTTGAAGGAGATTTGGAACGAGGCGAAGAGCGAGCAGAACTTGCTGAGAGGTAAAAATAGATTGAAACAAATTGTGTTGTTTTTCATTACGATAACCTCGCATTCGAGTATGTTAGACGATAAAATAATGACAGGGTGCATAAAATTTAAAATAAATTCCATTCCAGTAAATCAACTGAGCTCGAGGAAGAAATGAAAAACGCTGCAAACAACCTGAAATCTCTCGAAGCAGCTGCAGAAAAGGTAACAATGATATATCCCGTTCAAGATTTACTTGATGACGGATGAAACTCTTGGTAACTAGAAAATTAATCTCATGTAAACGATCAGACAACATCAAAGCATGCATAAATGCATACAAATGATATATGACTGCTGTACTCATTGAAACACCTCTTATACTTCTGATTTACTTTACAGTATGCCACGAAAGAAGCAATCTTCGCAGACGAAGTGAAAACGCTTTCGGACCGATTGAAAGATGTAAGTATTTGATTAAATCAAATAGAGAATTTTGTTATGTATTGTACAAAGCAAATAAATTAAATTATTGTTGTATTCTTAGTCTGAAGATCGCGCCGAGTCTGCTGAAAAACTGGTTGTGGAATTGGAAAAAAACATTGATGACGTAGAAGGTAGTGTTTTGAGCCCTATACTAAACGCCTATCAAAATCAGTTTACTCTTTTAACACTGCACTTCAAAAGTGTCACTAAATTGGCATAATGAGATTATATACGCTTTTCATGAAGTTCATGCCCTTTGCCATCTGGCACAAGTTTATCTTATTCTATATATTTTTCTCCTTAGATGAAGTTTACAAGCAGAAAATGCGAATGAGAAATTTCAACGAAGACATCTCTACTTACTAGAAAATCAACCAACGGATGATCACACCGACTACTAAATGTTACAATGTTTTTCACTGTTATAATTCAATATATATTTTGTAAAGAACAGTCGGTTTGTGTTCTCATTGATGTGCATTCACTTTATCTCGCAGTCTGTATTGTTGCAATTTGATATTTTTTTCAATAAATATTTCGTGCTATTTAAGAAGCAAAAATTCTTATTCATATCCCAGTTCGCATCTCAAATACGATATTTACAAAGTACAAGGTAGTTATCGAACTCCGATCAACCAAAAGTATCCTTAACCATTAATATCTCTAAACTAACCTAGTGTCAATTTTCTAAGTCTTAACAAGTACAAATCCGAATTACAATGGTAATCTCTATCAGCAGGTTCAGTAATATCACAATTTCTTCAATTTTTTAGCAGGCAACTATCATTTAGGCTATGCCAACTACCAATAGCTTATGCCATTGTTAATACTGTTTAAGTGTTATTTCTCAAAGTATATATCTCCCGTTCAACTTAAACAAATATCCAAATGGATACTTACACAATAGAACAGTAACACAGTGAGCTTTCAGCTTTCACAAAGGTTATATTCCACAGGAAACGAATATATTGGGATAAAAAAAACAGAATAAAATAATACTGTAGTGTGTCTCATTTTGATTAGTAATTAAGGGAATGCAAGAGGCTAATTATACTGAAAGAATCACTAACTTTCTAATATTAATGGTGAAAATAGTTTCTACTATCGAAATTGGTAGGTTTCCTATTGAAAACCGTCCATCGTGTGTTCGTTTGATTTAATTGTTGGAATTTATTTCGCCACCTTGTGTAAGCAAAGTTACCACGACAAATACGAATCATTAGCGAGGGAACGAGGTTCGGTGTTTCCGCCAATTGCTTGCGTTATTTGATAAAGTATCAGCATTAGCAAACAACAACACGTACGTTATCTATAGAACATGCTTCCATTTAACATTTCCTAAGATTTATTAGTTGGGCTTTCGAAACAAATAAGGAAATGTTTTCAAATATTCACTCAAACTCCTTATTATCTTAAACGTCGTTAATTCGTTTGAATCAAAACAAATTACAATAAAACTACTGTATATTCACTGTAAAAAGTCACAATAGAAAAAGCCTGATCCCAGAAAGTCAATTACTACTCCAACGACCAAAATAGAGGCTATCAAGAAGAAGATTCAAATGCTAAAGGTCGACAAAGAGAACGCGTTCGACCGAGCTGAACAATGCTGTAGTGAATTTTGCGTATCAATTTAGCAAGTAAATAAACACAACTTCATGACTATAGTTTTTTTATATAACTGCGTTGTAATTTTAGTTCAACTCATTCGACGGCGAACTAGGCACTTTCATATTAAAAAATTAAAATCGGAGGAATATTGGATTATTGTATTTCCATTTGCGTTATTACTTTTTAATGATAATAATGACAGAAATATATATGAGTAGCAGAGACTCGAAAAAGGTTATTGAAATGAGAAATAGCATAGAAATAAGTAACAAAATTGACATGTATTAAGTCTACTCAAATGTATGCAAGTCATCCGACTTAATCAGCTCAAGTCAAGTCAAGTCAAAAGCATTTCAAACTCCTTTCACTTCGTTTTTAGTGTAATTGGTTTCTGAATACCATCCTTAAGAGTTAATAGCAACGAAATCTGTGGACAATCCTGTAAATCTCAGCGATAATATGTTGTGTTGAGCTTGCTTTTCACTCGAAAAGAGACTGAAAGTAACGGAAGATGATGACATGGAAATGGCCACAGAAGAACTGAAAACAGGTTAGGAATATTTGGCAGGCAGTTTAAAAGAGAGCCGTAGACCTAAGAAAGTTTCTAACATTAATGCAACATGGTATGGTATAAAGATAGCAGTATATGCAACCAGGTCTAACTTGCATCTTCCCAGGGGTGCGCACTTTCTAATCTTATAGGCCGCATCGATTTAACTCCACTGGCACTACGGCCACACATATTTCATCGTGATTACGAAAATGTGGAAGCATGGTCACGTATGATTTTGCATTATTTTCCATCAATGAACCTCTGTGAATTAAAATTCTGCAGATCAATTATGGCTTAGTTCCAAGACGGATTAGTAACATATTGACACACAGCGTCGTTACATTTCAAGTGAGATGGTAAATAATGATGACACATCATCCACCCCACGGGCGCACCCCTGATCAAGACTGAATAAGAAAATCGGCAATCTGGAAGAGGAACTAAAGTGTGCTATAGAAAAGTTACAAATTACACAACAACTGTGGGAGGTGGTCGTGGAGGTCGCGGATCAATGTATAGATCCTCGAAGCGAAACAAACTGAACATAAAGAACTTTACAATGATAAAATTTATAAAATAACATATTAAAAACTGAATCACTGAATCACAGGGCGTCTGAAGAGGTGACTTCAAATATCTTTCAAGTATGTAGGCTGTAAAAAAACCCGGTGTTTCAGACAACTAGCTCTATATCACACTTAATCTATCAGATGACAATTTAATAGGATTAACTGCTGAATTACATTAAACTTCACACGTCTGATATTGTCGCCCGTGTAAGTATTCGTTAGCGAAAATAGCTTGTACAGACACTACAACAACATTTGTAGTTAGGGGTGTCATAATTTGTCACCTAAGTTAGTATATATACTATGAACCCTTCTACCAGTTAGCATATTCGGTTTCGACATCCACATCATCTTTTCTATTTCCACTGCAAAGCACATCTGCTTAATCAACCAATCAATCTCTAAAATGGAAGCCATCAAGAAGAAGATGCAAATGTTGAAAATGGACAAAGAAAACTCCATCGATAGAAAAGAGCAAGCTGAAGTAGACAGAAAGAACGTGGAAGAGAAAGTTGGCGGGGTACGATCTGAGAAGATGACGTGTTCGGTGAACGTGCTCGATAATAAAGAAAATTATTTGTATTTAGCTTGAAGAAGAACTTCATACCCTTGAAAAGAGACTGAAAGGAACAGAAGACGAACTCAGCACACACCAAGAAAAACTGGGACAATCAAACGACTCTCTCGAAGCAGCTGAGAAAAAGGCGTCTGATGTAAGTTCAACAACAGCAGAGAACACCCATTAAGTTACCTTCAACCAATGATGCCATCCCCATATAGTGTTGAAAAGCCCCTTCCCTTGGTCTTTTCCGTTGTCTCATAGAAATTTGTTCATAAGAAACCCTTTTTATTTTGAATTAGGATTTTAATTGGTAACTACATGCAACAGTGAATTCTTACTAGAATAATGGATACTCTGCGGTATATTGTCATAATGTCTTGGATGATATAACTATCAGTTATTAAAATAAGTATAGATCTCTGCGATTATTTCACTTTTGAATCTCTTTTCACTTCAGGCTGAGCAAGAAGTATCTGATCTGAACAAGAAAATCTCCGGTCTCGAAGACGAACTCGAGAGTGCACAAGAAAAACTTGCGATATCTCTCACTAAGTTGGAAGATGCTGAAAAGGCTGCTGATGAAAGCGAGCGGTAGGACTTATAACTATCATTAAAACAAAGCTGTTCTAGTACTAACAGGATAAACAATTATATTCTAGGGGACGCAAAGTCATTGAGAACAGATCTCTCAAAGATCAAGAGAAATTACAACTCCAGGAAGTTCATCTGCAAGAGGCGAAGGACATCGCCGAAGATGCCGACAGGAAATACGAAGAAGTTGCTCGCAAACTTGCTACGGTTGAAGGAGATTTGGAACGAGGCGAAGAGCGAGCAGAACTTGCTGAGAGGTAAAAATAGATTGAAACAAATTGTGTTGTTTTTCATTACGATAACCTCGCATTCGAGTATGTTAGACGATAAAATAATGACAGGGTGCATAAAATTTAAAATAAATTCCATTCCAGTAAATCAACTGAGCTCGAGGAAGAAATGAAAAACGCTGCAAACAACCTGAAATCTCTCGAAGCAGCTGCAGAAAAGGTAACAATAATATATCCCGTTCAAGATTTATAATGGATACGACACTGAGTACAAAGAAATCTACTGTAATTCTTATCTCAAAATCGATCAGACGACATCAAAACATGCATAATAGCTAGTCTGATATATGACTGTACTCAATGAAACACCACTTATACTTCTGATTTACTTTACAGTATGCCACGAAAGAAGCAATCTTCGCAGACGAAGTGAAAACGCTTTCAGACCGATTGAAAGATGTAAGTATTTGAATAAATCAAATACAGAATTTTGTTATGTATTGTACAAAGCAAATAATTAAATTATTGTTGCATTCTTAGTCTGAAGATCGCGCTGAGTCTGCTGAAAAACTGGTTGTGGAATTGGAAAAAAGCATTGATGACATAGAAGGTAGTGTTAAGCCCTATACTAATTGACGCCTCCCAAAATTTTAGTCTTATAACACTTCAAAAGTGTCACCAACTGGGCATAATGAGATTATATCAGCATTTCATAAAGCATCTGTTCATGCCCTGTTCTATATTTTCTGACTTCAAATTACTTTTCGTCACCTGTCACCAGCTTATCTCATTCTCTATTTTCTTTCATTAGATGAAGTTTACAAACAGAAAATGCGAATGAGAAATTTCAACGAAGACATCTCTACTTACTAGAAAATCAACCAACGGATGATCACACCGACTACTAATTGTTACAATGTTTTTTTATGCTATACTGTATTCCAATACATATTTGAGATATATATTGGCAAAGAACAGTCAGTTTGTGTTTACATTGATGTGTATTAACATTATTTTGCAGTCTGTATTGCTGTTATTTTCCCAATAAATATTTCGTTCGAATTAAGAAGTAAAAATTGTCATTCATATCCAGTTAGAATATGGAATACGATATGTACAAAGTACGTACTAGGTAGTTGTCGAATTCCGATCAACCAATAGCAACATTAACCTATACTATCTATAAGCTCAGCTAGGGTCAAATAACTAGATTATAAACCTTACAAATTCGAATTGCAATCTCCATCAGAGGGCTATCAACTAACAACAACGAGTTACATCGATAATTTCGAAAGGCCCAGTTCAATAATATCAGAATTTCTTTCAATGTTAACAACTATCATTATCAACTATATTATAGGCTATTCCAATCACCAGTTGCTTATGTCATGGTTAATACTGTAAGGTATCTGCCGTTTAATCAAACCAATATCCAAATGGATACTTACACTTTACAGCTTTTACAAAGGTTTTATTCCACAGAGAATAATTATATTCATCGGGACAGCATAAAATAATACTGTACTGTGGCTAATTTGTATTACTATAGTAATCAAGGGAATACAAAAGGGTAATTATACTGGGAGAAACAGGAACTGTCTAATAATTATTGTAATAATAGTATAAACTGTATCACATTGTTTAATCGCCGAAAGTTATACCTGTCATAAAATTACTTGTTATGTTGTTGTGCTTCACCAGCCGTCTACACGGAATACAATTGACGGGGAATTCAGATAGTATTTTCGAATCCTCTTGCTAGTCGATGGTAAAAACGACCTGAGCTGTTACAGTGGTATAAAGAGACATACAAAGACATCAGAACGCGTGGTTAGTTACATTACATATTTGATATATATATCGCCATCCTGTGAAGGCGAAGTCACCACACCATACGATTCTCTGGCAAGGTAGTAAAGTGCGGAATTTCCGCCCATGTTATCCCTGGTGTAATTTAAAAAGTACTAGCAAAGGAAACAACAACATGTACGTTATCTATAGAATTGCATGTTTCATTTTACATTCCCGTTGATGTATTAGATGGGTTCACGCTTTTTACCAGTGTTGTTGGGTCGGAATAAACATAGTACTGTATTCAAAATTTATCCCAAAATGATTTGTGACGTTTTTTAATTCAACTGTTGCTTCTCGAGGTTTACAGAACAAAGCAAATTAATTTTTTGAGACTTGATAATGTTGAATGTTGTAATTTGTTTGAACCAAAACAATATCTCAAATTATTTTGATTGCTAGACATAAATCTCTAGTTTGTTTCGCTTAAGCTTAATAGTTCTCAAATACGTTAGGTTACCCGTAGTATATTTAAAAAAAAGAGCTATAGATTCCATTAAATGGAGTTAACACTACTGACTGTCGTTACCGGATCTTGAACTTTAGGTGAGATGAAGACGGAGACACAATTCTTAATTGCTGCGGGTGGGAAAGGTGATAATTTTGTTCCTTTTTATTAATCCATCAACATTTTTTCACTTTCGTGTCGTATATATAGTGCTGTTCGATAGGTTTGATTTATATCGTTCACAGCATTCACTGTACAGTCACATCAAGAAAAGACTTCAGCTCTCAGCAAAGTTGTTACTACTCCAAATACAAAAATGGAAGCTATCAAGAAGAAGATGCAAATGCTCAAGGTCGACAAAGAAAACGCATTCGACAGAGCTGAACAAGCTGAGGTTGATAAGAAGAACGGTGAAGATAAAGTTGCGAAGGTACAACATTTTGTTTCTGTATATAAATATCTTATCGATAACATGTGATATTGTTCGGCTATCTCGCAAAGACGTCACAACGCTTACCATCAAAGCATTCAAAGTGAACAATCTTGTATATTTACGCTATTTTAACACTTGAAAGAGTGACTGTAAGGTATAATAAGTAACAAAGTTGACTCTGTATTAATTAGTTGTATTAAGTCAACCAACTTAATCAGCTCAAGTCAAGTCAAATCATTAAGTCCATCGACTTGAAACCTAACATGAATAGACCATCAGCTATCCCCAATTTGATTCTGGCATACACTACTCTGGCTAGTCACTACTCTCAATTCGTTGTTAGTGTATTTGGTTGCTGAATACCATGAATCCTTTATCTTTCAAGTTGATAACAATGAAAACTGAAGACAATCCTATAAATCTCATAGATAATATGTTGTTTTTAGCTTCAAGAGGAATTGCTTTCACTCGAAAAGAGGCTGAAAGTAACGGAAGATGACATGGAAATGGCCACAGCAAAACTGAAGACAGGTCAGGAAGATTTGGAAGCAGCTGAAAAGAAAGCCAACGACGTAAGAAAGTTTCCAACATTCATAAAACATTACGGATACATAACATTTGCATATGGTTTAAAAGTTAGAATTATATACATCCAGGCCGAACAGGAAGCATCTGCACTGAATAAGAAAATTGGTAATCTGGAAGAGGAGCTAGAAAGCGCTATAGAAAAGTCACAAATCACACAACAAAAGCAGGAGGATGCTGAAAAGGCTGCGGACGAAAGCGAGCGGTACGTGGATGTTTGTTTCTTTGTTTCTTTCCGATAGGACTAGCTTACAAGTATGATCGTAAATATGATTGGCACATTGAATTGTCATGCAAAACAATTCTTGTATCACAACGGTATTCTGGATTTCTGGAGCAAAAATCTAGCAGTCAAATTATTTATAATCACATAATGAGGCCAAGGTTACAATGGCTGTCCTCACTAAACATATGCGACTTCTGCTTCTCCAGTGGCCGCAAAGTCATTGAAAACAGATCACTTAAGGACCAAGAACGCCTTCGGCTTCAGGAAGTTCACCTTCAAGAAGCTAAAGACATTGCTGAAGACGCTGACAGAAAATACGAAGAGGTCGCTCGTAAGTTGGTATCGGTCGAATGCAACCTCGAGCAACAAGAGGAGAGAGCAGAATTAGCGGAGACGTAAGTTCCCCCACAAACTACGCCCCCTGCGTTCAAGTCTTGATTATAATTAATAAGTTATTTACGACAGGAAATCTACTGAACTGGAGGAAGAACTGAAGAATGCAGCAAACAACTTGAAGTCACTGCAAGCTGCTGCTGAAAAGGTTAATTAAATGTTTATAGATGGCAGTGTTCAGTCGGTTAATTTACTCAATTTACTGATGTCTTATTCCAGTTCTCCACCAAGCAAGTGCAATATGAGGACGAAATCAAAACGTTGAATGAAAGACTAACTGATGTAAGTATGAACAAGTTAACCTTTGTAGCGAAGCTTATATGCCATGCCAATAACCAAAATAGTAGTGAGGAATGAAACGAGTCGTAAGTCATAGCTCCAGTAAAACATTGAACCAGTAATATTCATCACTATGTGTATGCTATCACAAATATACAAAAGCTTGCTACGATATAAACTAATACACATGCATACTAGCATCGAGAGCCCTTGCCTGGCTATGCTTCTCGTTAAAAACCGCAATGAACCCCAATGTCAGTTTTAGTATATAAATTCCCTTTGTTGATTTTGAAGTTTTTTTGGAGGGGCAAAATTGGGAACTGCTCCCTTGTAAATACTCAAAAATACAGTAAACGTCAGAGTTTTATATTGAAAACTTCCTTATCTTAAACGTTTCAACTATGACACGAAACTATGGCAACAACCCCAAACTTCTATTCTTTCAAGGTCCCAAAGCAGTCACCAGATTAATAATAGTAATAGTATAACTAATGCAGGTGTCTAGATTTGTACTGTGTTCCCTACCTCACAGCAAGTTCGAATAATGATAGAAAACTTTTACACAAAAACGGCGTATTTATGAAATAGGTACTAATCAGCGACATTTGTTATGTATTTAAGGCCGAAGATAGAGCAGAGACAGCCGAGAAAGACGGAGTGGAATTGGAGAAATCAATAGACGACATAGAAGGTGAGACACAACATTTACACAGCCAAATATTTTTTTTAAGATTTGTAATATTTTCTTGCAAATATGTTTTATGTTTCATAAATTACCCTTTACAGATCAAGTCCATGGCCAGAAATCCAGAATGCGAACTATCAATGAAGATTTGTCTCTGTACTAAATTATTTATACTCGCTATGGTTTTTGTGTTGTGGTTTCTGTTAGAAATTTATCATTGATATTTCGGGTTGTTTAGACAAATATAATATCAAAGCAAAGTTAGCTGCATTATTTATTGGTAGTGATGATGAAGGATAAGTGAAACCAGAACGTACAGATTCGAGTCTTGTGTTTTATTGGCTGTTACTCGAATCTAGTAGAATCAGTTGTCGACTGTATTCCGTGAGAAGTCACTCAAGTGCTTGATTTTATTTTAAACTAAAGCGTCAGAACTAGAGGCCGCAAACCGGTTGAAACATCACTCGTAATTTCCGATTTATAAAATTAGTTTTATAGCGGCACCTTGTGATTATAAGTTGGCAGTTGAAGCCAATGCCATATATTGTCGCTATGCTAGCACGGGACATGCAAATGGCCAACGTAAGGAACATGGAGCTACATTTGTATATGACGATGATGTGTACCACTATTTCCTATACATTGTACTAGAATCTAGATACAGTAAGAAGACTTTAAACGGATAAAGTTATACGATTATCGCTAGAGCAAAGATATGTAATGTGGTAAATCTCAGAGAATAGTGAGACGTGATGATCAGAAAACTGATGAATTGATATTCAAACTTAACCGTCATTAACTGTTCTGGATTGTGGAGAAAATTGTCACTGTTAAAAAAGATAATCTCGATGTTAAATGAAGTATTGGATTTTAATATAATCACGCTGATTCACGGTTGCGTTGTTCACTTCATAAATTACCTACGTTCCAGTCTACGTAACACTACGTGACGCAGTTCAGATATACGGACCTCCGTTGTAATCGGATGTTTGGATTGAGGGTGACACTCAAGAGAATATACAATATTACCAATTCTCAGCAAGTTTTAATTATTGTTATTTGTAAATTTAAAGGCGTTTAAGGCACATGATTCGAAATTGTGAAATAAATGTAAAGTACGGGAAGTTGCAACTTCACAAATCGACCTCTCTGCCTCTCTCGCACAATTCTATGATACGATATGAATTAGGTGCGCAGTACATTTATAGGACCTAAAGAATAAATTAACCCATTCCTCAGCATTGAACCGCAGGTAATCGTAAAACAGTTTGAATTAAATTAAACTTACTTCGTGGGACGTATCCAACTAAACTACGTAAGTCTACTTTCTCCGTAGCGAAGGAGTTAAAGCGATCTACGACTAGTGTGGCCTTCCGCCTAGGCAGTGAAAGCAATAATTCTCACTTGTTCAATGATTCAGATTGGCAAGTGTTGTCATCTGATCTGAGAAAAAAACAACTTTCCCTGTTGTTTTTCTGAAACGAGCAAATCAGGGAACGAGTGAATGGCGAAGGTCACCCAGAGGACAAGCGCTGTCGATTTTGCACATTCGCAGCTAAAACAATAGCGAAGCGAATACTGGCTGTGCAAAGGAATACGGAAGCACTTAAAAGAGTTTTACTAGCGAAACCTGGAAGACGAAAATAAACCCGAATATTGTGCTATACTTTAATTGGCATACAGCTATACAACGACTTGAAAAGACTGAAAGAGATCCAACAGGTTCCACTCATTTGAACCAGTGAAATAGCTGAAAAAAATCTTACAACTGAACCCCTACATTTAGGCACCTGTTAATTCTAAGACCCCATACTACTTAGTTGGGAATACACTGACCTGTTTACTATAAGTTTGCGGGTCACATCACAAAACAACGGTACAGTAATCCCTCACCTATCGCGGTTAGTGCGTACCAGAGCCTCCCGCGAAGTGGAAACCACATATTTATTTAATTATTTGAATATATTTGAACGTATTTTGAACCACTGTAAATCATTTCACTCTTATTTACCTTATTAACCTTTCCAACAATCATGTGACCGGTTATTTATTTTTTTTTTAACTTTTTAAGCCTCCCTAAACATACTTAGTACTGTACGGCGCCACATTTATCATGAAATAAAATACATACAATATTACAAAATCCGCGATGTAGTGAATCCGCAAAAAGTGTATTGCGATATAGCGAGGGACGACTGTAAAGTTATTTTAGCCTAATCAGTAGTCCGCGTGCACACTGGCGTGCCGTGAGGCGATGCTAGGTGTACTGCAGTGTATTTGGTCAGGGAAATCTTATTTTTTCCCAGTCGAATTTATTTTTGGTTCAAGATCGATGGTAGCCATGGCAATAGAACAGGTAAGGTACACTATTGGCTTAGTCACATAATACGAGTTACAAAATAGTTAAAACTCTCGCGTAACGTAATCTTTTACTTTGCCTGTGTGTATTGTTCTCCTAAATTCTACACTAGGAACGCTTGAGTAAGTCTTATTACTTTAACGTCGCTACAATTAAGTGCAATGCTATATATGTATACTGTATCTAATTTTTTTTTATAGTTCTGTGGTAAATTGCACAATTGCTGATTTTGTGGATATGGATACACGCAATACAATACACTGTATCTAACTTAGCATTTTGAGATTACGGATATTTTAGCCACCATCCTTCTGCCCCTCAAAGTGAAAACATGCTCGTAAAGAGGAAGGTATTGTTGTTAATGGCGGATAGAATATCCCCGGTAATCTAGCATCCTTTCAGAAATCTCATTGGCAACAACACCGGGCGTACAAGCGTTTCTCAGTCGTATTAATGTATTATTTAATTACTGTGCATGGTAAAGAGAAAGGTGGTTCAGCCCACACGAGCAAAGGGAACATTCCAGTATAACCCACCCACTACAATACAGTAGTGAGCATCGTTTGTTTGAGAACAAACGCATTGATAAGGCTATTTATAGATTAAATACGAGTAAATATTGTTAGCCATTGGCAATTAATTGCTGTGGGAATATGGCAGTCGTCGGAGGGTAAGGAGGGGTCACGGTGGGGTGGCAGGAAACTACAGTGATGTCAAAATGATATTTATGGATTTACCGTTCGAATTCAGCATTTAAAAACTAAGCTCAAAATGTCATCGAAAATAGAGTAGAGAGTAGTCAGTAAGCTGTTTATGAAGACATTAGAGATTCATATTTTTTTAATTAAAATTTGGTAACAGAGGAAAAACGAGATGTCTGATAATAGAAGGAAATTTTCGATAGCAAGGTTCAGTATATTAAAAGTCATGTAATATAATTATATGTTATACAAATATGGAGTCAGATGTCGCAGGCTAAAAAGGAGGCGAAAATGAAAAAAAAAAACTATATTTAACTATTTTTATTACATAGCGGAGAGCTTTACGTATCAGCAATAATAAAATCGTGTGCATCGGGGAAATTATTTATAGAAAGCAGTGTGTCCCTGTCTTAACATCCTACATCCCATAATTTAGACGAATTTACAATAATATCAACTCATAATATCCAAGACAATCTTTTCATTAAGAATCACAGGACTACATCTACACCTTCTTTGTTTCTTGCATATCATGGTGTAATACCAACCTAACCTGAGTACACCACTGATACACGGACATGGAATAACAATATTTAATTGGAACAAAAACGCAGTTCCCTAAATTACATTTAGATACTCTTCTTCGACATATACCGTGTTATTTCAAAATGACCCCAAAAACTACTGGGCATGACCTACTTGCATAATGCTTGCTGGGTTCATTCTACATTACAAAATGGGGCTCACAATAATTTGAACGTCACTAATTCACTTGAGTGACATTTTTGAATGCTGTCAAATCTCACTACAATTAGCAAGGTATCGGGGTAGAGTAATCAAATAACTCGAGTCGACTCAAGTCTTTCTCGAGTCTGTTCACTTGATTAGGGTCAATTCACAAAAAGATTGCAACATTCCAGTTGACCTCAAGTCAATTTAACATTAGATTCAGCTATATTTAGTTACGTTTATCAGGGGACATATCATATTTGATATTATGGGATATGTCGCTCATACAATTAGCTTGATATTCTAGACGATGATTCGGCCCTCATTTTGGGGGGAGAGGGTCATGTAGAATTACCAATGTAGAAAATGGCGGAAGTCAGGTAGAGTAAAGTGAGTTTCTTGATATACTTACTGGTACGAATCAGCCACTAATGAGAAACTGAAAACATTTAGGTTTTACGTGATTTTCGAAATTTATTTCAGAGATTTTAGTTCATGTAGCGTTACTGCTACTTTTACCTGGCCTCTCTGACCTATCTTATCCTGCGAGCCAGGGCTAATTAGAGTATTCCATTATTCAAGGCTATGTTTTGATAGAAGTTTTGTTCATTTTGACAAGTACATGTCTAAATGACATGCAAATATGTCAGTGTAGGCAGAAGCAGAAACGAGCATTAGAGTCAAAATAACACCTTGCGTTATCGGTTTGAACGTCGAAGGAAGCCAGATATCATTTGGTCTGTTACTGTTTTTTCGCGTCTAGTTACCGCTAGGAATATCAAAGCTTTGCGATATAGTATTCAGTTGAGGAGCAGGCGACAAATTATGATAATAAAAAACGATATCCAGAAAATAATATCTTTCAACTCTAACCCACTCTAACGTCCGATTTAACCCACTTGTAGGCGACATCATCACTGCTGAAGGCCCTGGGACATATTGTATATGAATAATATGATATATATATTTATAATTTCATATACAGTAATTTCAATATTCCAACAGCTATGTCAGTTTCCAGTGATACCAGCGATACTAGTTGCATTGAGAAACACCGAACTTGCTAAAATTAAAGGTGTTTTCAATAATTGTGTAGCGTTCAGTTCTATATCTTGGGAATCAATCAAAGTACATATCATGCCATTTCCCATACGAGTTATACATATGCGCAGTCACTAAACACGTGGGGCAAGGAACTATGAACATCACATGTTATCAAACGGGGAGTATATGCAGAAGTATATTTACAAATAGAAGTACAATTATACTAGTGTTCGTGGGAGCGAATTATTTATACCACCTCAACTGTGGCTTATATAAAGTAACTCGAATGATTAATTAGTAACTTCCCGATCGATTTTATACTACAGCTCATAGTGCAAGCTTGTCAGAACTTCTAAAAATATGGACCTTACACCATTTCGACTAGGGGGCAATCCGGACAGAAAAAATTCACCAACATTCATAACGACACAGAACATATCTAATTCCGGTAATATTCCATTTTAGAGACCTCAATTATTTTACAGTGTTTCCCTGGACGAAATTCAATGAAACTTGCACACAATCTTTGAACCATCCAACCAAAACGATCGCCGTAAAATAAGATAGTGCCCTAATACCCCCATTTTTCATAGAAGAAATCTCCATTTTGTTACAAATAATACTAGTACAGTAGTACATTGCAATACTGCAATTTACTGTTATAAAGCTAGGAAGGGCAGTTCCCATTATTCAAATCAAAATTATAACTCAATATATTCTTCATGACATTTATAACATAATGTGTTGAATTTTGTTGACTATAAGAGGCAGTTGTTTGAGAGTTGATGTTTTACAGTCTATTAAAGAGAGCGTGCATGACCAACTGTAGGGAATATACTGATACTGTGTTGCAGCCGCCATTTTTGCCAAACGATCGGCCCGGCGGTCGCACCTTTATTTGTGAAACAGATTCTGTTGTACTGCAGAGACCACTAATCCCCTAATGGTTGATTTAATTCGACGGATTTCACAATCGGCACGAAAATTTTATCAGAGCAATATTATTAACCTGCAATGTTATTTTAGATACAGCAGGTGAAAAGTATAGAGAGGTGACTATAAACCCTTATATTGTTATTTATTACTACTATAAATAGTAGATTCAGTGCTACATTATACCGTTTTCTGTCGTTAAAACTATATGCTAAACATTAGAAATAGACTGTGAATACAAACGTGTTTCAATCATTTATCATTATTTTAAAAAACTCCATAGATGTTACTTTGTGTTCTTAAACCCGATTATGGTTCAAATAGGCGACATTTTAACTGATGTAACTTTATTCTGTGGGGTATTTTTAGTGTTATAATCAAATCACCAAAGTTGAGTCTATATACATCCAAGCCATCTCAAGCCTGAGTCTCAAGTCACACCCAGTTATGCCCTTACGCTGACTTACGCCAAGTCGAGTCAAATCCAAAATTACTCGAGTCAAGTGAAATCCAGTTTATTCTGATGTAATCGTGTCATTGAGATTATTGAATCTATAATACTGTACAAGTATTTCACTTCATATGGAAACACACAACGCGAGAATTTGGTATGAAATTTGGTTGAAATTTGAGTATTCACATCACCAATTCATTATCTTAAACTGAGTCGAGTCAGAGTGCACACGAGTCACAAATCAAATTACTTCAGAAAAACGACCAAGTCAAGTGGAAAAACTTGAGACTCAAATCATTACAACTCTACATACTGGGAATACAATCACATGCATTCCGATTAGGGTAAAGTATAATTACGGCTTTGCGCTGTGAATTACGCCTATACCTCGATTACCGTTTATTTCGGTGTTATGGAATTATTTGCAGACTCGCATAATTAGTCGTTGCAATTAACAACTAATTCTCAGTGTTGTACTAATGACAGAATTGGGAAAAAGGCGGTTCCTATCTTCTCCTACTCCCAAACAGATTTTTTTTGAAAATGAACTTCGTATAATGGAAGCTAAGGTGTAAATAAATAGTTTTCATCCACTCAGGCCTAAGCACGAAATATTGACGAAGGTAGCATCACCCTACGAACACATATCTGATATGGTTTTAAACAATAGCGTTCAATATTTTACATACTAAAAATTGAATGAAAAAATATGATTGATGACACCGATTTTATGAACTTTATTTCGGTTTTAAATTATTTTTCATTTTTACAGAGGTCGACTTTCAGTCGATTGAAGTGAAGCTGTATGATAGTGTTAAATCACGGCTTCTAGAACATGCACTTATTTCGAGTCTGCGTTTCCCCACTTTTTTTAAAAGGAATACACCGCTAGTTCTTCCCTTATTCAGCTATAGGGTCTGTTTACTCATTAGTAATAAAGTATATAAGCAAAACCTTCTACTTTGCTAATGATAAGTAAAGAGTGGATCAGTATGCTACAAAGAACGAATACCGGGATACCCGACAAAATCGACTTCTTGAGAGAAATAGAATGAAAATTCTAAATATTGAATTCCCCAATTGAATTTGCTTCACATATTTCTTTGATTTCTGAGTCTTAAAAATCTAAACCCAGCACCGACTAAATATATTCAAACGTAATTAGCTTAGACGGATTCAGAGGGAATAAGAGACGCTCACAATAACGTGTTTGGCTTTCGAGATGAGACTGTTTAAACTGGCGGTTTGTAATCCTCAGTCATTGTAAATAGTCAGGTAGACCTACCGCGCCGACTTCGCGATCCAGCGTCATTCTACCGCCAATCAAATCGGATTACCCGGAACGCAAGTACGATCTCATCGTTATAAATCCTATCAACTGTAGTTTATCATCCTTACGTGATGATGGAGGACCTCCCACAAAGGTATGGAAAGCCGTTTAACCGTTTACGTTCACATCTGAATGGTATTTTGCAGTAAATGGAATATTTTCATTAATTATACAACAGTAAAGAGTGTGTCGTATTATTGTGTATTATTAGGGTGTGAAGATTATTCGGGCCCTTTCTTAATTTTTAGTTTCAAGTTTATGCCAAATCTCAGTGGTAAAGAGTCAGAGACATTATTTATTAGCTTTTTTTTAGTTATCATTAGTTGTCATTGTCATTAATAAGATCATGCATGATCTTGCCAAAATGGTGTGACCCAAGTCGGGTCACCAAGTCAATTTTTAACGAAACTCAAGTCTCAACAAGTCAGATGTCTAACTTTGGTGACAACAGCATCCAATCCCTAGTAATTATTAAGAAACGGTTCAAATGGGAAAAAAAAACTTTTGAAATTTTTTCTATATATTTATACGAACAATACACTATTAAAACATGTTAGGTTTTTCTGGAATATTTAAATCTTATGAAGCTGAACACAAAAATGTTTGAAGAAAAACAACTAACAACAAGAAACAACCTTTTGTCTTCCCGGAACTGGGTACTGGTTACTTTATTAAAACCTTCTCTACGAAGGTACTGACGTCATTTGTCTGTCGTAAATATATTTTGTCATATTTACGGATATGTCTAAGATATGGTATATGGCTTGATCAGTAATGTTTTTGCCAAAACAAATAGTAAGAGTTTTACACAGGATTAGTGATACTTAATTCGCTCGTCACCTGGACAGCTGGTAACAAGACCACACAGAAATATAGTAGTGTGACGTCTACCGCTTTATCAGTAAAAAATCATGTTACAACGGAATCGTATTCTGCTACAGAATAATAGCATCCTAGCAGTCAGTCAGGAGTACAACGGAGTCTTTCAACGGAAAAAATCAATATATCATCTATACAAAATTAACTACATCGCATGCGATTGTACAGAACATTGTACTTTACTTCTTTCGGTGGGACTGATATCCATTGATCTTCGTTTCCATGCTCCACGCCTTAACCACCGTATTCCACCGTATCAGTACATCCTAACTAAATTTTCAATTTACACCCTTCAAGTTCAAGCTCCCTATATCCACCTTTACGATTTACACAATTTATCCTCCGTATTGGCACGATATTATAACGATGTATAACTTAACGATTTCAGTAGTACGAATACTTTGATTTTGATGGCTTACGTCTCAGATCTGGCCTTTGACCTACACTAGCTGCAGGGGGTTAAGTAAGTTGATCTCATTGTTCGATAAAACTTGTTTTTTTCACTCTTCCTAGGGTTAATTAATTTTGTTTCCGCTATCAGTGACAGTTATAAGTGCATCGATGGGCAAGCGAAGGGTACACACACTGGGTCGAATTTCGCCCCCACAGGACGTTGTTCAAGAAAGCGAAAGCATACATCTCACGCTCTTTTGAATCTGAATGCTCAAATAGCTGTCGATCTCAGACAAAAGAGTTTAAAGATAACGCGCGTGCGTATAACCCTTACACGACATCGTTCTAATATTAACCAGTGGCATAAGCCGTAGATAATGTTTTTGTCATAACCTTCCAGTGTTCCTTCTAAGTTTGCTCGTACAGATTGTAGTGCTAATTATAACTAGCTAACGCCTGTTTGAACGCACATCTAAGAGTAAGGTTTTCTTCTTTCTACGGATAATATGGTAGAACCAGGGACAGACTTTTGTAGTATACCCGGAAATCAAATTTTACGATTTTTTATAATTAATTTACTTAGTATTTACTAGTAATTCAATTAGAACAAATAATTATATATGAAATAAAATCAGTAGAAAATAACACAAATGAGGTTTTGAGAATTTAAATGAAAATAGAATGTGTTTGTTCTCTGTAAAACCAGCAACGTGTGATGCTAGGCGTATGGTGACACGTGTTGCAATGTATATGACTAGAACAGAGCGCACAATATCATTACACTAGAGAACACAGAGTGAGTCCCCAACGTGACATTTTGATACATTGTTTCATGAAAGGATCAAATTCATACTAACGGAGCTTCTCGGATCGCCAGCCAAATGTTTCAATTTACATTGACCTCAGACCTCGAACGAATGGCGTTCGTAAGTCGATTCCTCACTCATTTACTCACTACAGTTTCACTACTTAATTTTGTTTAATATTGTGTGATGCTAGGTGTGACTGCATTCGTACCATATATCAAGGATATGCACTCCAATTAATTTATTTGAAGGAATACCGAATTCAATTATATAATTTCACGAGTCCACTACTGAATATAACTTCAGACCAAATACTATGTAATTTAACAATTAAATTAAATACACTTTGAAGCTGGTTTAAAATTCCAATTTGATTCCGTCCTATTAAACCTTAAAACTACACCGATTTCGATTCTCGAGTATGTGGAACCCGTACGTTTCATATTACATTGCTGGTGGAAGCTTCCGTTTCACTTAAACCTAATCTCATATGAATCCCGAGTCAAGAGTCAAACCTGTGTACTGAGTGGAGTCATTCAACCGACTGAAGTCGATACTAATACGTGAGATTTACGACCCCCGATAGAATCACGAAATCTCGATTTAATTAATACACCATTAGCGACTGGACAAAGCGGCATAATAAATACAAATAAATTTTATAAAAGTTTCACGATTCTAACATTTGAAAGCGTAATCGTATTGATCACTGTTTATAGTAAAGCTATCTTAAAGTAATCCTAGATAAAGCGATACAGTCGTTTGTCAATTTGATACAGGTGTTGCAACTGACTAGTTTTAATTCAGTTCAGTTCGCCTGTCGACAAGGAAATGACAGTTTATAACAAACAAATAAATCGTTTGTGAGCAACATCTGCGAGACCACACAGAGGGAGGAAAATTACCCGAGGCAGATTATGCTCCCGTGCATTAGGTATTACGTTTTGGTCTAACGAAAATTATTTATGTTTCGCACCCTGTTTACAAATGCTAGCGCTTACTAGGTACTTGACAGGTTGAAGTGAGGCTCCCTGGTGAACTAGTGAAGTTGCATAGTTAAAACCATAATGAACGTTGTATGCTTTCCAGCAAGCCCAATGTTTCTGACCCTTCCTAGGTGTTTTCATTGCTGGCAGCATTTCTACCAATGTTAAACCATTCCTTATATAAATGATTCTAGGTGAAATTAGTTATAAGTATTGATTTTTAACCTTTTAACCTTTAAGTCGCCATCTAGAGAGCCCTAGAGAAACGCATAAAGCCCACATGTTGCATAGCCCACGTGTTGCATATATTGAATGTACATTACGTTATTGAATTAAATTACACAAATAAAACTGTAATTGTGCTGAAATTTCATTTCAATGCGAAGGTTGTTGTTGTTATTCTTGAATAAGAAAATGGAATTGTGATGTGGTCTTATTTGAATCTCTATGTGACCTCGATAGACCCTCTGAAGCCCAGGTTGAGACCCCCAAGAACACCTTTCCCTTTTTCCAGCAGCAGTTATCGATACAATATTTGACAACAAATCATTCAGGCAATTAAAAACATAGAATTCAACCACGCTAGAAGGGACCCACTTTTACAAAATATTGAGTCAGTAAAGTAGAAAAAATATATATTTTCCAGTTAGATGTAAAAACTTGTGTAATTAAAAAGATTTCAGATGTCTTTAGGTATGCGATTGAATGAATAGGATGTGTGAAAATAAGGTAGTTGTCGTTTCACAATTTGACAGAGATAAAAATGTAGGATAATTGCAGAACAATTCTAGTTAACTTTTGCAGCTTTTGAACAATGAGCCGTTTCTGTCCTGTATTACAGGAACACGGCGTTGAATACAATATCGAATCTCTCACTTCTATTTCATTCGAAGTTGATGTTCTGCGACACACTCGAATATTCTATCCACCATATTGCTATTTTATACTCCAACCTATTTATTAACGAATAGTAATAAATAAATAAACGAAAGTTATCATCAAATCTTAATGGTGTGCGATGAGTGGCAGTGAATGAGTTAATAGCGTAGCGGCTTTTCCGCCATTTGTCAACTATTGTACAGTTAAATTCTCGGGCGATTATGGAGAACGAGGCACTTCACATTCTCTATATCCGAGTAAACAACAGTAGAGGGTGACATTGATGATTCAACACTTTATCGCCTACTCTTCCTCTGTTGTTGTATGGGATTTATCCGTCGGGTGTCTGATATATATTTTGCCCGCATGAAGCGAGATAAGAAGCCGCAAATCACTGTTTCACACGCGATGAGAGGGACGGCTCACGAGCACTAAACTTGAAGTTCATTTCCACCGTTTGCATGAGACTTTATTGTTTACAGTAAACTTGTAGACTTCAAAACAATTCCACTCAATTTTTTTGTAGAATCTACCGGATTTAAGTTAGGTCAGATCGTTTCCAAGCGCGTGGAAATTTCATTCCCAGTTTCGTAAGACAGAATAATGTAAATTTATAAAAAAGAGAAACAATCAAATTTGTTTCGTGTTCATAATTCTTGTTTATAAATTATCGTAATTCTGGTTAAAGTCTCCACAGCCGACATAAAACACATCAAGTCAAATAGATGCATTCGAATTTAGATGTATGTCGAGTTATTTAACACGTGGCTCGAGTCACTGTATTTATTACGCCCTGTAGTACAAAATCCCAATATAAATTGGTCGCCATAAGCATCATTCAGGGGGGTATAAAGTTATGGCTAGGAGTTAGGGTTGGGTTAGTGTATTTAGGGTGAAGTGCGTCAGGGTTTTGGTAGGCGATATGCTGTATTTCCCTTCAAATGAGTTAAGGTTATTATTTATAAATGTTTTTATAAGGATTTTGGTAGTATATTAGTTTGATAGTATATTTCTTTTGTACATAAATAAAGAGGTTCTTCCCCAGTGGTTAAGGGTGTGTTATAGACAATTAAAATGGATCTTCATCCATGTGGGCTTTTGTCCCACGCCTGAACACTACGAAACTCGTTCAAGGTGGCGTGTTAAGCGTTAACTTTAATCCTTTGTGGCACGTCGTGGATTTGGTCAATTTATTTATGCAAAGGTGATAGTGTTATGTTGAAAAGGCGCCACGCCACGCGACCCCCCGCGACGAACGTTAAGCCGGCCGATATCACGATACAAATCTTCGGCTATCATTCATTTAAACCTCACGTTTACAACTTCACCAGCTCTTATCGCCAAGACCCGACGCTGACAGAGCTTGACACCTGAACTTTGACATAGTGAATGTACTGACGTTTTATCTAGTGCTTAATTTCAAAATGACAGCATGAATAATAAAAGCCTTTTAAAGTATGTAAGTTATGAATATGTTTACTGCTGACTATGTACCCATTGCACTGAGAGCCATATCCGGTTTTGGCCAATATTTCCTCATCTCAAAATGGAAACCTCGATTTCCATTCATTGATCGTGTTGCGGCTCAACTCATATTTCGAAACACAGTACATATATGTGAAAGCATAAATGGCAACACCCCGTTTAACGCTCATGATGCGTTCCTTTAATAGATCGAAAAATGATGCCATTAGAACAGTAGTGTATATGAGATAAGTTCTTAGCAAACTGTCACGGAAATTGCCCTCAAATGTTTGAGGCTTTTTCCCAAACTGGAAAACAATTGTTTCAAAATACTGTGAAATACGTCAAATAATAAAACGTGAATACGTCACATTACAGGAATGGGGTGGTTTGTAATAATGCATTTAAACTAGATTCATTCTTATTAATTCGACTATTTATACTCTTCTGGAGGTAGTAAATACAGTTTGCTCTGAAGTTGAAGTTTGAAGTTTGAAAATTTCAAAACTGAAATCCGGTATTGCCGAATTCGGTAATTTGGTTTATGGTTTTGAGTTAACTCAAGTTTGACTCAAAATGTGAAATCGAAGAAGATATAGGGCATTGTGAAATGGAGGACCTACGTCTACGTGATGCAATTACGACGCTGTGGCCAATGGGTTTAAATCCCTCGTAAAGTTATGACATAGAACGTTCGAGAAATCTCTGTTGCGATGACGTGTAACGTGGTTAATGTTACATGCATATATCACATTCTCCATCATATATATATATATAGTGGAAGGCCCAAAACCAAACTAAAACCGAAGCATTTTTTTCATGGTCACTAATAATTAGTAGTTATTATTTCAAAAGTATTACAAATACACTTTCACAGTATCACATTTTCACAAAGATTTCAAAAGACATAACCGCACTGTGCGCAAGACCGACGAAAACTGATACGAACACGTGTTGAGTAGCGACGAACACCGAAATTTTGGACGAAAACCAGGGAAATTTTTTCTTCGACAAAAGCAAAACGCAATTCAAAAATTGACGAAAACTGAGCTTTTACTGTATATATATATATATACCGATTAGCAGAAGGTACCAATTTATAATTCAGGTGATCATGACAAGAAACTACCATATTTACTCGTGTTTAAACCGCATTCGTATATAAGACGCACTCGTGTAGTAGACATATATGTTGACTCAAAAAAAGTTAATTCAAAATTTAGAATGGGAATGAAAATTTGAATGAAAAATTATACTACGAGTGTCAGGAAATAATGATGATTAAAATTCCGTTCTGCAAGTACTCCATATATTGAGGTAGGGTGGGATGGAAGATTTAAACCGATAGAGTAGTAGAAATTCATATTTTAAGTCTGAAGTTAGGGTTTTATAGCTACTAGACTTATATTTTTACATTCCTTAATACCTAAGCTATACTCAGTCTTGTGCGTCCAATCTTTCAAAGTTTTAAGCTTACATAAAATACGCTACCTGATATATGCAAGACATGTGTGAAGCGATGGGTTTGAGTAGAGGGAAATTCTAATTCTAATTTTAAGTATGAAATTAGGTAAGCGAACTCAATGACCGCCCCCCGTCCGGCACAAATTCTAGCTGCACTGTAACATACGCCTTTTCAAAACAAACATTCTCCAATATATCAGTTTCTACGTTACAACATGGATTTGATGGGAGACCTTAGTTAGGATTTCCTAATGCCGGTTTGTCTAGAAGAGATCTTGAAATTCAAGGTTTAAATCCGTTCGGATAAATGTGCTATAGCAACAGTTTAAGATAAAGCCACATGTTCGGTTCATGGTATAAGATACTTAGTTTACAAGTACCTAAAATCTGTTTCATCCATCTGCTTGTACGCCATATCAAAAGAGAGATATCGACGAATATCCAAGTACAAAATCAGATCCTTATACAGATAAGAATGTGGACTTAGTGTTAAAAGCTAGAAGGGGTAGTTGTGCCGTTATCAAAGCTGTTGATCCCTCCCTATTCATAACCACGCTTAGTTCTCGCACGCAATCTGGTAATAAATTACCAGTCGTACAAATAAACACGAAACAACGGATGTAACGAACAAACGTAGTTCAGAACTACGATATGAATTCGATATGTCGCTGCTACCGGTAAACGTTTACACAGAAAGAACATTTTGATCGTATTTGTTAACGCTGTGAAAACACTTGCACAGGGCTCTCGGTACAGGTAGCGCGGACGAATAAAAGAAAAAAAATCGTGAGATCGTGAATAAAATCGAGAGTTGTAGATTTTCCGCCATATTCTGGCAGAATCAGGGCAGTCCTTAGTCTTCTACCGTGCGATAAAGTTATCTTTTTAAAACACAGTACTACTTGTCACTTTGTCAGGCTAAATGAGAATGACTAGAAAACTGGTTCTGGTAAACGCTAGGGATCTAATTTTAAAAGTAAGGTCAAAGCATAGAAATACAGTATTTCAGCCAGCGTGGAATGTTGCAGATGATTAATGTTCTACAGCGTTTGTTTTGTAGAAGGCAAATGATATCAAGCAGCAACTTTGCGAGTTAACTATTTATAAAGGTATGGCCATTTTAACCTGCCGTCTTGCAAGAGGCATTGTTATTTGGTAGTGATAGTGGTGTTGCTTGAAGGTTTACGTATCACTAGTAAAACAATTAGACACTGCTCTGCTAATTAATAGACACATCAGATAACGGATTGTTTTAACGAATTGCGATGAATCGCCTTACAGGATTTTGGAAGATTCATTAAGAAGAGCTTAGATATTATCAATGTGAAACAAAAGTAGGTGGAATAATTATAAATGAATTTATGGAAATTATCCAATATTTAAATTCAATGCTGTAAACTTCTGTATACAAAATTCTTGAATAGATAATCTCAAAACGAAAGGTTTCCTTTACTGTCCGCTTCTTTTGGTTCACACCGTGCATGTATACTTATAATGACACGATTGGGGAGTGTTGCGACTTCACTCGACTATAGTCATTAGACTGAATTCACTCGACGTGACTTTGAGATTTAACCATGAATTTATTCGTATTTACTCCAGTCTTCAAACAGTCTCCAGTCTTCAAACAGTTTTAATATTTATTAGGACATTCTCTTATTAGTAAACGCGTTTTTTCACTAGTATGTTTCCACATACACTTGAACACTTTGATTTCTTGGAACTATTCATATGCTAATGTCATGATGCTTTATTAATTACATTACTGACTAGACTGAAGTCATTTCGGTATCGATTCGAGTTGACTCGAGTCACAGTGGTAGAAAGACGTGACAAAATTTTCTGCCTCTCGTAGAGCAGGGAAATCTGTTAGGCGTTACATGACTTCTCTGAGTATGAAAACAAAGTTTGGCACACGAGATCACACTTGGGGTATGATGGCTTGTATTCTATTCACAAAATAGTTGAGAGTACTTTATTCATATTCATCTTATACTAAACTTACCCTATAAATATGAATAAGGCCCGCGAACCTCGCTGAAAGATATTTTTCGGAACCCGAAGATAGTAAACTATGACTACCTTAACATTAGCAGCCTATTGCCATAATCACGGAATATATGAATACGCATTTCTCCTTGTTGTACAGTTAAAACACTAGATATAATATGGGCAGTTCAAGTCTTTCGGCGTATACTACACCCTACCCTCATTTCGGATATCACCTAAACTTTCCCTGTTATTATCCGACACAATCGTTGGCTCTGCAACGTCAGTTAGAAAACGAAAATAACTTGCTTTTACCATTCAAAACCGTGTCTAATTTGGGATGGCCACTGCCTTCCACCAACAAGCTGACGGCCCCCCATTCGCTGGAAGAGTCGATCAAGCAAATTAGCATGAGTACGTTCCTACCAGAACTTTCCTCGCTATGGATGCCTAATTCAACATGTACGCGTCGCTGTTGTAGCTATGGCAGTATGCTGGAAAGCAGCATCTGGCAAGAAGCTGTAAGAAAGCAATGGTTTCTTGCACATCAAAATAATAGAATTGATGGATTCGCTACTTGTCGAGACGTGTTTTGTAACTGCGCATCTAAAGTTGAAGATCGCGCATTGAAGCAACTCTATTTCGAAGGAAATTCACTCGCGCTCTCGACAATCGACGCCAAGAGTAACCGCCTCGCGATGAGCAAAATTGCCGGGTGTACGAATTCGTCTGCCGTTGTACGAAAGAGAGCTCACGAACTAGACGTAAATTACATGGGAAGCACCTCTCCGTCCAAGCTTAGTAGTATGTCCAACGACAACTTATTCCGCTCGAATTCAAAAATGAAATCGGAGCTGTTATTTTGTCCACAATACAAGAAAATAAAAAACTACTGCAGATCAGGTCTCTATCAAGCAGAAGCAATACACAAACCAGCATCGCATTTAACCGCAGATACTACGGTATCGCACAATTCACGAACGACTCTCGATCAAACCAAGCGTTTGGGACAGGATGAAATAGTACGGAAAAGCGGAATCAAGCTACAATCGCAGTCAGCACAGTATTTATCGAATCAGGAATATCTAATAGCTTCACGAAATCGACACTACAATGCCAGTACCAAGTCAGACACGTTTCCTTGCAACGTAAGATAACCAATGAGATTAGCATTACGGAAAACACAGTAGGACCTCGGTAAACGTCGGTGTATGAAGTCTCTCCAAATGATAAACTTGTTTTTCGTACTACAA
Source organism: Halocynthia roretzi (assembly GCA_013436055.1). Taxonomy (NCBI): domain Eukaryota; kingdom Metazoa; phylum Chordata; class Ascidiacea; order Stolidobranchia; family Pyuridae; genus Halocynthia; species Halocynthia roretzi. The sequence continues at coordinate 43,490 of QRAM01000425.1, forward strand.
TAAGAAACCGTTCGATATAAATAAGTTTTTCGCGCAGGAACCGATTTTTCTATATATTGTTACCAACAATACATCATTTATATCAAGTGCATGGAACCCCAGGGAAAATAATTTGAAAATAAAAAAATTATGACGATGTGCCCAAGAACCTCGGTGGAGGTTACCATCATCGCTGTAGTGACCACGGGGTTGCCTATATCCTACTTAACAGCTGTTTCGATTGTTAGCTAGTAAATGAGCCTTGCTCAAAGACACAGACATGGCTCTGGCGAGGCTCGAACCCGCAACCTTTCTATTACGAGCACGCTATTCATTGAGTAACTCTCCCAAATCGGTTTTAATACAATGGTTCTTAATGTGGGCGGTGCCGTTCCCTGTGGGCGCTGTAAACTCGAGGGTGAAGAGACATCAGAAATATGGCAAGAAATAAAACTACTGCCGTTGGCTTATCAATCTCCATACTTGGTCGAGAAATGATTCAGCGTGCGCAGTAAAACAAAAATGCTAACTAAGCCGCGAAGTAGATTACAGATATATGATAGGGGATACCCGAGGTTCTGTTTGTCAAATATTGAAACTTATATTTCTAACTTAGCAAAACATGCACGGAATGTAAAAGGTTGGCCACCTCTTATTCAAATAATCATTAACCTCCTTCAAAAATACGGATTTCTAAATCAACTAAATACTCGCAGTGCTTTGTCCTAAATAGGCCTGCATAGACTTATAACATATTTTTTGCGTAATGTATGGCCACAGTCACAGAACTTAAACGTGAAGAATATCATGAACAAAAAGATTTTTCTAATTTCATTGTATTAGGTATGTGGTAAAGTCTTCAAAGCGCAGTACAACCTAACTCGGCATATGCCGGTTCACACAGGAGCTCGTCCGTTCATTTGCAAGGTCTGTGGAAAAGGCTTCCGACAGGCAAGCACTCTTTGTCGGCATAAAATCATTCACACTCAGGTACAGTGCATTTACAACACATTTTTAACCAATAAAAAGTCACTATATTTTCGCCCCTAGCTACTAACCCACAACCCTAGTTCCCCGCCAATCAATGGGAACTCAACATTCTGAACGCAATACAAAGCATATTTTGCAGATGGCTTGTTGAAGTATATACCAAAATAAAATATAAGTTTCTGAACAATTACTGGCTACTGCAAAACCATTCCGTTATCCCATCGATCAATTAAAAAAAAAATCTGTCGGTGAAAGTCTCAGATACGGAAAAATATTATAACTTTATATAGCCCATTTTCTGTCACAATATTATTCCTTTTCTTGACACTTTCATAATAAGCCTAGTTTCTGATTGCTCTCCAGTGCAGTGGTCGGCAAACTGTGGGTCGCGGCCTAATTTTAGGCCGTTCAGCACATTATAATGGACCGATACAAGTGTTAGAAACTTACTTGCTTGTTGCAAGAACTAACTTTATTCTCGACTTTAATACAAATGACTGCAAGCAATTCCACAAATCGCACTAATTGATGGAATCGACTAGTAAATAGGAAGCTTTTGCATTGTACAACTCACATATGTTTCACTTTTACAGTTATCAGTTATCTAGTAATAGTTACTCTGGTATGTTTCACATGTAATGCTGGGCATTTAATTATTTAATTATTATAGAACTAAATGTCATCAATTTCTGAAATGTTTTGCCAGGGGAAGATGGAATGTAAAAATTATTTACTCAAAAGACTTTTCAGCAATGACGTCTATCAAACTAGGTATTAAAGACGCATAGATGAGACGCCATTTTGTTTTTCTTACAGGAGAAACCACATGCGTGTAAAGAATGCGGTAAAGCTTTTAATCGCAGCTCAACACTGAATACGCACATGCGAATTCACACCGGTATTCGTCCATACAAATGCGACATTTGCGGTAAAGGATTCCATCAGAAAGGAAACTACAAGAACCACAAGCTAACTCACAGCACCGTTAAGCAGTATAAATGCGAAATATGTAACAAAGCCTTCCATCAGGTGAGATATCAGCACTCGCTGGGACGCAAGATCGGACTAGAGATAAGGGCATTTGGGCAAAGGCCAATGGGCTAGGACGTCTGGGAAAAAAATGAGACGATGTGCAACAAAATGTCACGGAGATCTTCTACCAACATTCCAGGGGATTCCATCTTAAATCCTTAAGTCTCATCATAATTATTATAGTTCAGGTTCACGTTTACGCTTACGTTTACGTTTACGTTTACGTTCATTCTTACAATGATTAACCAGTTAGATTTACGAACTTACTGCTACCTTCACGAATCTCGCTACAACATTTGTATTTTAACTGCTATTCAGATTTACAACCTGACGTTTCACATGCATACACACGAAGAAAAGAAACCGTTTACATGTGATATCTGCAGTAAAGGATTCTGCAGAAACTTCGATCTGAAGAAACATACAAGAAAACTACATCCCGTCAGAGATATGAAAAACGATCGCTCGTAGATTAACATTATATTTCTTAGATATCTCGTATACAGTACTGTACTAGTCGCATACTTTGAAAAAGCAAAAGTCAACAGAATAAGACTGCGTTGAGTGTGCGAGAACACACATAAATTTGAAATTAAATTAGTTCCAAACGCTCTGATGCAATGCGATTTTCAGGTCCAAAAAAACAGCCATTACTCTCATCAGATCATACAGACTATAGGCCCGATATAACATAACTCGATATAGCGCAGACTCGCTTGAGAGCGGATGAGACAAGGCTATAGACAATATTATTTATGTTTAAATAACAATAATAGTCCAGAACACCTACTTATGAACAACTCACGAAGCAAGAGGCACTAGAACCATGGTCGGTCATTGAGATCACAACAATCAATGAGACTCAAATGTAAAAATATTGAATCAGCAAATTACCCTCTCGGGTAGGCGAATTCTGGGAATACGTTGGTAGTCACTTTTTTTTGTAACCGGTTTCTATAAAACTTTACATCCCAAACTAATTTTGTCTATGAGATTTATAAAGAAAGGCATGCAGCTGATAATACATTGGATAAGGGAAAAACTTTAATGTTAAAAGAATTCAGGATCTGGTTCTTCGAACTTTTAGTAACCGAACCAGTTGAATCCAACTTCTGCCCTGGGAGTCAATTTACTCCAGGTTTGGAACCCCTGTTCTACCGCATCATTGTGACTGAAGGTTTGGTTCTATCCATGAATAGAATAGAATAGAATATTGCTGGTAATTTCAAAGTTAACGATTCCACTGTAGATAGCTGAAGATTTATTACGTTACCACTATTGATTACCAAGATCTTTTATCTATAGACTATATTGTAATGAACCAATACTGCTGATATATCGCTGGTTGATATGTATCATACGAATTTCGGCATGTGAAATTCGGAAATATAGACATCTAAAATAATATTACGAACTAAAACTTAATTATATTGCTATATTGTACTTGTACAGCTGTACTACTATTGTACTTTACTGCTACACTCACAATATTCGACGACGTCGACGTCGACGTTAAAAGTTCAAAACGTTCATAAAAGATCTACTGTAATAAACTGAATTTAAAAAATTACGTTTGTTCTTCATCAACGCTGACTATGTTATCTTACATGGTAGGCAACTGACCAAAATATTACAAGAACGAATATGGATAAGCGGACGAATACTGGAATTAAATAAGGATGGTGTATGGTTGGTTTATGCTATCCAAGGGATACGCATAATATATTGCAATGAGGGCCGGCGGGAGAAGTCCCACTCAGAGGTAATTAGCTGCCTTGGGTCGCCGCCGCTATTTTACGTGTGAAATCTCTAGCCTACAAAAGGATCGCCCGGAGAAATAGAAAGAAATTTCTGGAATCAATTTACAGGGAAAAAGTGATGCATTGATTTATTAGTACAGTGGGTCCTCATACTACGAGTTTAATTCGTTCCAAGACCAGGCTCGTATAACGATTCACTCGTATTATGAAACACGTTTTTCCATTGAAATTAATGGAAAACTGGGGGGGGGGGGGCAGGCTCCAAAAACCACGCAAAATGCCTTTATTGTATTTTTGTACAGAAACGTACAGTTAAAATTAAAATAATAATACATATGTGTATATGTAATAAGAACATAAGAGATTATACAAGAAATGATCGTGCAGATCGGCGATGTCGTTCGGTTGTATTGCTGTGCCAAGTCCACTACACGCACTCCTGTCTTATGTTTATCTATTATGGCACTCTTCACTTCTATTGTGATAAGATTTTTCTTCTTACCACTATTACCTTTAGTACTTACTTTTTTTGGACCCATGGTTAATACAAAAT
>QRAM01000425.1:48913-81609 GCA_013436055.1 Halocynthia roretzi
TACGAGTTTAATTCGTTCCAAGACCGGGCTCGTATAACGATTCACTCGTATTATGAAACACGTTTTTCCATTGAAATTAATGGAAAACTAATTAATCCGTTCCAGGCTCCAAAAACCACGCAAAATGCCTTTATTAAAGTATTTTTGAACAGAAACGTACAGTTAAAATTAAAATAATAATACATATGTGTATATGTAATAAGAACATAAGAGATTATACAAGAAATGATCGTGCAGATCGGCGATGTCGTTCGGTTGTATTGCTGTGCCAAGTCCACTACACGCACTCCTGTCTTATGTTTATCTATTATGGCACTCTTCACTTCTATTGTGATAAGATTTTTCTTCTTACCACTATTACCTTTAGTACTTACTTTTTTTGGACCCATGGTTAATACAAAATCAATACAAAATATGCACGAAACACAAAATATTCACCAGCAGAAAACGCTCGGGACGTTACCGCTACGAAATAAACACGTGAATCAAGCGAGTGCAGACTGCGCTTGGTGAGTAAAGCGCGGTAAATTCTACACGTGCTGTTTCTTTCTTTTCTCTCTCTTTCTTACAAATCGATGAGTCAGCGAGAAACGCTATTTAGTGACTCCCTTTACCTTGCCATAGTGTATGGAGATCGCTCGTACTGTGAATCTGTAGTCGTCGTATGAAACAGAAATATTCACAAATGGCTGCTCGTATAACGAGTTACTCGTCTTATAAGTCGCTCGTAGTATGAGGATCCACTGAATATTGTACTTAAACTGGAATATGAAAATGCCATTAACCTTGCAGTTTATGATAAAACAAGATATAGACAAATAACAATTACATAAACCGCGTGAACAATTCAGCGAACCATAACCCTCACCCTAATCTAACGAAGCGTAACTGGGCTCACTAGTGATACTAGTAATAATTTCTGCAATTTTCTTCATGAATTTGAGAGTACTAGAGAATATTAATGAGGGTACAATGGGTATGAACAATCAAAAAAGTTAGCAGCAATCATTTTAAGGAAACCGGAACTTATGCGACAACTTTTCATAGTCATCCAAGCTCGGCTCTAAAAGCAGGATAATTCAATCCTACTGCGATCAATCTCTCTAAATCTGCACAATTCATACGCATAAGACTGACCGCACATATAATTTTCACTTAATATGGCTATACTGTTATTCTATAAACAAGAGTTATATAAATATTCACTTACCGTACAGAGCATCATTAGAATGTTTGGATATTTTCAACACTTGTTAACACTGGCTCTACTCGACCTGCTTCTAGTTACTACAATTCTATTACTGAAGACGCTTGTTGCTGACACGACAATCCTTACGGTAATTAGACAAATTCTGCCTTGCCACCATCGCAAGTATATAATTAGAACATTGTATTTCCTAACGAATTAAGTAATCTACAACAAAATGAGCACACAGCTGTAATCATTTAAATTCGCATATACCAATGATGACATGGATAAATTACCACATTTAGTTGATTACAGTTGAGTAGACTCTCGTTTTTGAGAATTTCCTCGGAGAAATCATCATGAACGGAATCACAGACGGTAAAAGAGATGGTATTACCAATTGTCACAAACGGAATGATGGACCCAAGAGGTTAGAGCAGAGGTCACCACCATCGTTGCAGTGACCTCGGCATCGACGATACCTATTAAACAGCTGGGTCGACTGTGAGATGGTACCTTGCTCAAGGACATGGAGATGGTTCTGGCGAGACTCGAACCCGCGACCTCTCGATTGCGAGACGAGTTCGCTTCCGCTGAGCCACTCTCCCACTAAAGAAAAATTGAGCAACCAGATGAACCAATATCGCCCACTAGCGATATCACACCTGGGACAAAATGGTCCTCCCTCTTTTCACACCAATGACGTAGCCTATATCTTAACTTGCGAACTTCCAAGTGATTAAAAGCCTCTTTTCCTATTTAACCAAAAACTTGTAAATCACCGATAGGCATTCGGGTCCTTACCATGGTTTCTGAGAACGAGCGGAACAAATATTTCAGAAGTGGATAAAAGTCCTACAAGAAATTCACAAACAAACTTGAGTAGATTTACAAATCAAAAATCAAAATCAAAAAGTCCCCAAGGGTTTACCTTACCGGCTTACCACAATATTTAAATGACGCGCATCCTTTCCAACCCGTAAAAGATCAACATGCAAGTTTCCCAAGAGTTCTAACAGACAATGATGAGAATGGGTTTGGGGACTAGCGAAACACTCTGTGAGGCTGAAGTTGGGATGAGAGGATAGATGCTACTGGACATATGCAGAAAACTGTTCCAACCCGTCTAACACGAGTGCGTATTTAGTAATGATGTCCGGTACCTCAGGACAGGGTCAGACTGGAATCAGATGCCGAATGACTGGAAAGCATGTGGGGGTCCTAGACGGCTATCGGCTTTCCGTTAAATAGAACCCAGGTGATCTATGCTAAGTGTAAAACTTGTAAGTGCTAAGTGTAAAGTGATTTCATAAAGTTAGTACAACTAATTACCTGTAATGTACATACTGCATCAATGGATACATAGATAATCCACATATATTTTATGACAGAAATGCATATTTTTTACAGCATCAGACAATTTCTTTGCTAATATTGGTTTGTCGACATGATAGTGGTAACCTACGAACATTGTATGGATGTTTGGCAATCATGAATAGCATTCTTACATTCGCAGTAATGAAACGCATATAAGGCACATATCATGGAGTAATCCAATTCACACTACAGTAGAATATTTATCATTGTTATACAACAATGACATCAATAAGAATATTACAACTAGGGGGCTATTACAAGAAGAGTACTTGCACTATCACTATCTTGCTATTAACAGAACAGCAAGTTCTATCGACCAAATTTTTTTTGCATTTCACCAAAGTTATTTAAAATGAATAATTATTTCAGCGGATTCAAGTGTGATTCCGGATCAACAATTAATCAATTCTTACTTGTAACAAAGGGGCATCATTTGATTTTTTTGACATTCTCACTGTTAAAATTTAAAAAAAAAGAAAAAAGAAAAGATTCCTTATCAACCAAATGAGTAATGACTCCTCAATTCTAACCAAACAAATATGTAAATATTTTTACTATAGGAAGGCTAGTGAAGACACTTTACCTTCATAATTTTGTTTGTTAAAAAAGTAGCAAGAAAATGTTAGGGCGAGGCGGGCAGCCGCAAATTTTTGATAGGGGGAGATTTTTTGAGAGTATAACGCACTTTACCAATTTAAAAACAGAAACGGATAGCGTAGCTAAACAGATACGAAATAAATTTCAAGTCATCATCCTAGAGTGTTGCAAAAACACACAAAAAAAACGGAAATTTGAAAATCAATGTTATATTTTTAACAATGAATGGATGAACAAATACGTGTTTTACAAATAACAAAAGTAAAGCAGTGTGCCTAATATGTGTAAAAATATTTATTATTATTCAGTAATTTAGGTCTTTTGTCAAATGTGGCCCACTTACAAGATGTTAATATGGTCCTCATAGAGAAAATTTGCCCACCCTGCCTCCAACTGGCAACGCCTAGCAAGTGGAACGCATCGATGAAATTGCACCATTAGACACCCAAGTTACCTCTATACATTCTCTCATGCGATTTTTTCCATTCCTTTTTGTAGTAGTTTGACCATGAATGGGTAAACTGGAGCGAATTCCGTGCCTTGACGGGATCTGACTGAATTCACATAGTTTTCGATTGCTCCCCTTAGCATATTTAGTCTCTCTTTTTCAGATTTGTGTTCATCCAGCCAATGACTATACCTGCTAACTGACCACTCCATTACCTGCAAAGGGATTGAATATCCATTAGACCACTTTAATCATAGTTTTTAAAATTTTGCATCCAACAACACAGCATAATAAAACAGTCGATCTTCAATTATTACAAGAGGTAGGTTGTGTATAATGACGAAAACGACTATGGACAACATGTACCATGGTTTCTATGGCTAATGGGGAAAATATAAACACATTTTTAATCTCATAGAAATTAGTACCCAGAAGCCTAAAAAATACTTTATACAACAACTCTCACCTGATGTGGTGATCTGAAATCACTCGGAGCACGGGAAAATAGGAAATGGATGACTGTGCTGTAAGGTATGACATCGCCAAGGGAATTACACTCACAGATAGCTTCGCTCGTGAGAAAAAGAAGAGGCCTGAATGCTCGCAGCAATCTGTAAGATGTTCCTAGCTCACTCATCCGACGACAAAGAGGCGTCACTGCTAATTCCATCTAAAAATATATAATATAAGCATTTTTGAGGTATAAAATAATTCTGAGACGAAGTTATAAAAGTGGTTTCATCTAAATTAATTTTATGGATGCCAGGGTACTGTAGTTGGCGAAACACTGTTGGAGAAAATATGTGTAAAAATTATATCAAGGGAAGCGACAGTGTCTTTCCATAGACCAGCGAAAGAGATATCGGAGGAGCTACACTACTGGGGACACGGGGCAGTCAAAGTCCGAGCGGAGGTATATAATACGTTTATAGAGGATGTCAGGCTGGACTATTCATAGCAAAAAATAGTATTGTCATTCATGTTGTGTGCAATTTTTGTTGTCTCTTCTACTGTGGGAGGTAATGTTGTATATTTCACTGTATTTATTCATCGTTGTGGTGTGCGAGTACTGGCACATGTGATGAACGTAGTCAAGAGAGTCACTAAATGTTGAATTAGGAATTTATCAGCCGCTGACTATTTATAGTGTAGATCTGCATGTTCTAGCACTGGAAATAGGGTTGGATTACACTGGTGGGCTTAGTTTACGTGTCCTAGGAATTAACATATGTTTCTTATGTATTTTTACATGTTGAATCCAATATGACCTACATGAGCGCTTGGTTATCTTACCTGAGCAAAATCGGCAGCTAAAATCACCTTCCCTCCTTCTCCCAGAGGTCGCACAAGAGTTGCGTGTCGCACAAACAAATTCAGTGCATGATGCCCGAGTGGTAGAAGACTGCAACAAATATTAACAGAGTATATCAGTGCTTGCGGACTCACTCAAATCTTTTCAGGGTTGGGAACCGCTGCTTTAATGTAATGATCATGACATATTGAAAATTCTTACTTTCATAAAAGGTAAAATTGTACATATATCAGGATATCACACTTGCTGAAGTCTTTACTTTATTTGTATTAATTGAGATCTGTCTGTGAAATAATAACTTATCAATAATACCTTTCCATAACAAATTCTTTGCATTTGAAGAGTGTAGTGTGATCCTTCAAAACTCGTGCAATGAAATCCTGCAATTCTTTCATGTACAGAGAACAGAGAACGTTTTCGCTCGACTCAGCCTTGCTCCTAGGAGAAAGGGTTTTAATGAACCTTCTAGTTAAGTTGTTTTTGTCTGGAGTTTAAGACAATCACTTCGAGTCGAGTCAAAAAATTGTCTTTTCACACCTGTATACTTATTCATGAAGTTGGTATATAATTTGCATGATCAGATCCATATTGAAGTTTGGTAAAAAATACAACTTTTACAGAAGCGAATATGGTATCATATTAAGTCAATTATTTAACTTAGTTAATTTCCTCAGTTAAACCCAGACAATTGTCTCCTGTCAGATCATTTCTCTCAACTGCATTTGCAAATGTAGTGATCAATTCATCAATAGATAAGATATAAATGAGATGGTTGATTCCTGAATTTCAAGTATTAATAAACTAGTTTATAAATGCTGTCTGTTATTCAGATATATCATTATGATATGATAATCAGTAAATTTTTACCTTGAAAAGTCCTCGTTATGCATCGTGAGTATTATAGCTTCGACTGAATCTGCAACAGATGACACAAGTGGTCGGATTGCGTTAGCCATAAGGATTGTGAGAACCTCCATGGAATTTTGCAGTACTTCCATCGCTTCTTGGGAATAAAATTGATACTCAGCAAACACCTAGCGAAGACAAGTAATGCATAACAGAAGTCAGGGAGTAAAGATTAAACTAAAATCTACCTTGGATAGAGATTTTTGCAGTCGATGGAGCGAGTTTACGACGTTAGCATTGCATTTTTGGCCAGCATTTGGTGGACCGATCACTTGGCTTGCGTCTCCTTGAGTGGAAAGCTAAACAATTCATATTAAATAAATACATTTGCTCTGTTAACAGCAATAAACAATTTAAAAAATATATATAAGAAAATAGATATATATCTTCTACAGTACACCTGATTATCTGTAGACCAGTGGTTTTCAACCTTTTTAGTACGGTGACCCATTATAGCAACCCAATATAACCTCAACGAACCCCTTCAAAAATTCATTGTTTCATTGTTGACGCCGTTAGCCGATGGTTAACTTTCTGGTTGCCTTTTTTTTAAAACTGTTGAGTAACGAGAATTACGCTGATTTAACCTAATATTCTGCCAGATTGACAGGTTGAAAACCACTGCTCTAGACTAATAAAATGGAGTGCAATACTGTAGTAAAACAGTATGTAGATCAGTGCTCTTCAAACTTTTTGGCGTCACGGAACCCCTGCATGTCTTCAGTGAATGTCACGGAACCACTCTTTGATCAAAAGTTTATTTTGCAATTAGGCAATGAATCAATGAAGTTATGCGGAAATTCAAGAATGCATTAACACTATACAATGAACACAATAACAAATATATGAAAAAATGGCCTTTATAGTAATTTAACAACTTGATGTTCTATCTTTTCTTTAATAATTTGTTTAAAGCATGGCACAATGAAACTTAAGGCAATCCTCATGTACATATCCTCACATGCACATATCCTTCATCTTCTGTTCAAAAATGATAATCATTCCCTCTGTAACATGCGGTAACCATGTGGAGCCCCTGCAATACCCCTATGGTTCTCAAAACCCCATTTGAAGAGCACTGATGTAGATGATAGAGTAAAAATAGGTGAAAGGACTCACTAGTACAAGCTACCACAGCCACAACACAACAAATTACAATTTTTTATTCACGATCAATCATTCTGACAAATTTGACAGTTACTGACAAATACTGCAGTTTTATTCTATGTTCTTTTGCAATATCAGATATGTTTAATTGCACATGTGGTCGTATGATCCAGTTATTTTTCAAAGTATAATATACTAGAGAGGGAGGAGGGTAATTGGGGCCTAAAGATGTTCCAGGAGTCACTGGCTTAGGTAGTCTAATAAATAATATTACAAACAATTTATACCATCAAATTTCGAAATGAAACCCCAATTCGCAAAGAACTTTGTAATCCATCTTAAAACTAGTGCTTACTACTCGATATAATAGCTCTAACTGCTATCCCCTAGCTTTCATCATTCTGCATGCAGAAGATTGACTTACTCTGTTCCAGACTATGCTGGGTCTCGGTGCATGGAAATCACTGTGGATCAATGTTTTTTATCCAGTTGAATTAATAAAAATTTAACCAACCCAAGCTTATACATATTTTATATATATCCATTACCAAACTTACTCTACCCTTTTGTCAGACAAGTCAGTTCTGCAATAATTATCCTTTTCTACGGATTCATAACAAGAATTCAAGTACTCACCAACTGCTCAGATTTAACAGCAAAAAAATTGACAGTCTTGGCAACATTTTTTGCGACGCTAGTACTTAATCCTTGATCAACACTGGAAACGCCTATTTCGCTTCAAGAAAACAAAGTATGAACAGAGTTTGAAACGAGATATACCACAATAACACATGCATTAGGTGAGGAAGTCTGGGAATTTATTGTTGGAATTGAGTTATTTGTTCAGTCTTTCGCATATTGGGTGAATTCTTTTAATATTTCACGATTTTTTGTGTTCAATATAGAGATAAAACTCTCTGAAATGTACAGGAATATTATATCAAATTTTGACATTGTTGAGTGCTAAAATGTCAAGTAATAATACACACGATCATTTTCAAAATATGATTCGGTCTAGCAGGTGCTTTTTATTCACTTTCTGAAATTTTCTAACTATTTTTTTCACTCTAACATTAACATCAAAGACGACGGATTGTCAAAGAATCCGTGATACACACATGCATAAATAATAGAGTTTCTACCGCTTCTCTTGTATGATGGTATCGGCACATTCTTTTGCTGATGCGATCACTTTACTTTATGTATATTTATGCTATTGGTATATATATAGTAGTACCTTGCTCAGGATACATTCCAGAAAATAGATCTCTATATGAATAAGCGTTAAACTTATATTTAACATTTGTGTATATAGGATGCATCCCAGAATAATGCATGAACCATGAAATGAAGATTCAGAGTCTTGACGACAATCTATTTTTATGTCATTGGAACGAAACACTAGTTAGAGAGATTTCACACAGAATCGAATGTCTTAATAACATTCTACACGCGTGATCCAAATGCAGTTGTCCCAAAACGATTCCATTAAAATATTCAATAACAACGCATTCTCAACACAATAAATAAAAGGATGAGGTCCAAAATAAAAATTACCTAAATATCAACACCATTTTTGATGAGATACTAACACCAATCTCATTAAAGGCTCACTACTGGTCGGACGGATCGTCAGTGTACAATAGTATAAAAATTTGACTGCATAATGGTCTATGCATCAAAGGAATATACCCCTTATTTTAATCGAGTTTATGATAAAATCAGCTCCAACATTGTATCAGGTTAAGTAGTAGTTTTCAGGAACCTAATCCCGATGTTAATTGTTGGTTACCTTTATCATCACGGAAATATTGAATCTTCGGAATAAAAACCCAAATTGGTTGGTAATTGATCATGTGTTTGTTTGACTATAGCACCCTTCACGAATATTCCTCTCACCTAGTTATGGTCCTTACTATTGCATCCACCTCATCGTCAGATGGTGGATTTTTAGCGCCGGGAGGAAACACTAAATTGATCGGATCGAACAAACGTGACAGAGAACGTTGCAGGTACGCAGTCTCAAATGCTTGTATCGATTGTTTCAGTGCTAGTTCGGCGCTGAAAAACATGAAACAAAGTGTACATGATTTGTGCATGTATCTCTTTCTCTGTCCCACCCAGGAAATTCTAGTTAAAAAATATTCAGGTAATGGGTGCAACACAGAACGGCACCGGTGGCCACCCAGGCTGCTAAGGGAATTTAAGTATTCGCCTGTAATTTTGTAAGGATTAAGGCAACAAAATAAATACAGTGTATACTAAAAAAAAATAAGTAGCAGCTCCCAACAGCTGATACACACAATGGCAAAACTGAGCAGAACACAAACCCAAGCGTCTGGTGAAAACTGGAAAGAGGACTGGAGCTTTTGATCTGGAGGTACCCTGATGTATGTGCGAGGTTCGTCCTACACGGTAAGTATAGAATCAACCCGGAATTTTCAGCCAAGGACCGTGTGGTTGACTCAAATGGCAGTGAACCACAATTTCCATAAGCTAACTACTAAATCACTCTTACTTGAAATTGATGTCTTTTGCTTTTATTGCATTTGTATCAAGTTCAAGGTCTTGAGAAGTGAAGGCAGATTCATCCTTGAAAGCATCAGTTCTACCCTATAATACACATTAAATATGGTAAATGATATTCCCAGCATTCATATTCATGTAATCCATTTTTTTTCCAAGAGTTTCAATATTATGAGTAAAAAAAATGAATCCACTGAAACCAGGATCATTTGAAATAACAAACATGAATACTCTTAACACAACAATACATTAGCGTCATATTTTCGGATCACTTATGATTAATTTGGGTGACCCAACGTGCCTAATTACATGTGAATAAGAAATATCAGTTAATGTTACACATTCATGTCTTTTTGTATTGTGCAAAATACGTATCTGATTCAAAAATTAATTATATCCGATGAAAGGAAAATAACATGTTTCCACATAGAGTGTTTGCTGCAAAGTGGCATTTTTACCATGGCTGAAGGTTAACTTCTTCTGAATTAGGATTCCTGATGTAGTTAAAGTAGCCCCTAAATAGAGAAGCATTAAACCACATATTCCTGTTTCCATCAATATATTATGGATGAAAAAGAGTATCTGGCTGCCTTTATTTTACCCAGTTCCTATTTCCAATACCCGGGTACGTGGTAACTATCAATGCCATTTAGAAAAGTATTAGATCGCCGTATCGTGGTGACAAAAACCACGCTTCCTAATTCATTAATTCTTAAACTAGGTCGTCGCTTAACATGACAGAAAACACATTGAAAATCAGCAACAAGCATAGTCATCAGCACTTACTGCATTGCTGGTCTGTCATCTTACAAATCCTAGATATAGGTAAAATATTACTTTCGTCAGGTACTGGTAATGGAACTGATGTAAATTGGCTTCTCTATTTTGCATAATAACTATCCCATCTATGTTGTTCATTCGCTTCTCCGCCGTGACATTAATGGTTAGTTGAATCTCAAGCGGCTTCATTGTATATAGCAATATGTCTATGAATGCAATTCTCTCTTGATTGGCCAACGGTCATCATCAAGTATTGATTGCTTGATGAATACATATTTATATCAGTTTTTTAATATCAAGTGACATGTGCCTATCAATCCCCATGAGGAAAGAACAAATGTATATTTAAGCTAATATTCATCAAACAACGTAAAATAGTGTTTGTATTCAATCCGAAAATAGTAATATCTCCGTATGGACCGTATAAATTTCTTAATATAATCGCTCTATTCGCCTCTTCAGGGAATAGCTGAACATATGCACCATATGCGCAAGTAGGTTGGTCAAATGTGTGGCTTTAAACTGGACTGTAAGCATTTTCAGCTCAATGTCTTTCATCCTCCGTTACATTTATAATTAAATACACAAATATTTACTTATTATATTTTCTTTCACAGTCAAGAATACCACTCGTTAATATCTTTAACTTTTCAATGTTTTACAATCAAATTTTAGTCGATTATCATATAATGGCATGGGTCGTCAAATTGGCAATTGGCAAGTTTAGTGTCTAACTTTAGACTCTAAAGTGCCTAATTTTCAATAACACCACAATTTCAAGGTATTATACACTATTCCTAGAGATTCTATCCTTGAAAAATGAGAATTGTAATGTTAGTAAGGTCGGAAAGAATAGCATGTGTTCTTAAAAAAAATTTAATGTAATATATAGTGGTGTTGTGTTAATAAAGAAGGAAGGAGATGTAGGGTTGTCTGCTTCATCAATTTTATGAACTTTACCCATACATTATGAGGCATTATTGGCTAATTTAGCAATGAATTTTGCAAAAAAGTCTTGTTTTGTTTTCCAGGTCAAGATTTAATCAAATCTCCCTCATATTTTTGTTACCAATCGAAATAAAAGATTTTCAGGATTAGAAGCATTAATATAGTGAAGAAACATAGTTTTCCTTTTACAAACCTCCAAAGCTGCTTTGAATGGCTTCACTTTATTCCACAAGTTGTTGTACAATCTCAACAGCTTTGGATATTCTCCTTCAAATGCTTGCTGGATCAGAGATGAAGCTGAAATAAAGTACAAACATTTTTCAGTGCATTCGGATAATACTCGACACCAGAGGTGGGATAAATTCAGCACGTAAGTTCCATTTGTGTAGGCCGCAGACATTCTTGCAAAATTTTTTATATGAAATTTTCTGATTGAGTATGCGTTGCGAAGCAATATAACATTGAATTTCTTTGTGTGCATATTCTTATTTAATAAAAACTTATAATATATTGTATATATATTTCTTTGTCAAATGCTCATGTAGCTTCCGCAGAGAAAAGTTTACTCCCCCATTAAATATAGGTGATAGAACTACTCGTACTAAGCAATATTTCATACATTCAACTGCGGATTTCAATTCCTCGTCCATAGATCTTGATGTGTTCTGCCAAAAAAGTTGGGCAAATTGTGTATTCTTACCATCCTGAAATAACATTAATAATAGTCAGTTAATCTGGGTTTAACAAATAATAGGTTCAAACCAAAAACCAGCAGAAAAATTTGAATGCTTATAAAAATAATCAGATTCAGGGCAAATTTCAGCACTGACATTACACGAGGAAATTAATGATGAAATTTTTTGAATGCATACATTATTTCTATGTCCCCTCTTAGATGGCACTTGAGCACTTTAGGTTTTGCGACCAGTTCATCAAGTCAGTTGACTCATAGATGTGTATTTGGAATTTAGAATCCTGGAGATTCAAATATCTAGCTATGCTAGAATAGTATAATTATTCAGCAATGCAGCCAAGCTTCCCTGCACCAATTCCCCTTATATTATCTTTGAAAGAGATATTTTCAGTATTTAAAGAAAACGTAGTACACGCAAGAAACTACAAAACACAGCAAAAGTGGATCTTCACATTAAAGAATTAAAAATTCCACAATGAAATTGCTGTAGTGCCACTGGAGCCTTTTTTTTGCATCGTGGATATTCAGAGCGTGAAACGCCACTGCTCCGCGATTGATTTTCGCTGATGGCAAACCCCATTGGTAGAGACATCTCTGCAGTTACCTTGCTAAGTTCTTCGATGAACCTGAGATGTGTAACTGGATCGCGTTTCTTCGTCAAAACTTTTTGAAGAGTAACGACCTGTCATTGAATATATTGCATTGATTCACATGAATTTTCAAACTTCACAGAATACTTCAAAAGTCTACCAATCATGAAATCAATATTGACAAAGTATATTCCATAACATTTTCGATGAAACGCTAAATGTAATGTTACTTGGATTGCTATCTCGTTAAACAATATCCCAGAGCAAGATATGCGTAACATTAACGACGCCGCAGGATATTGCAGCGGAGATTGTTGCATGTCATTTTATAGAGAGATTCGAACCCACCATCATACACCACCATCAGATATACTTCTTGGCAGAACTGAGTAACGAATGGTTTGTAATCCCTATTATTGCATCAATAAAAATATGCAGAACAATGCTTGCTATTTGAAAACCTAAAATTCAAGTTCAATTTATATCCGCAATTCATGGAATTAATTTGCGAAGAAACAACGGGGCAATTCTAGTTTAATTTGTTTTGCAGATGCAGAAATAAATTTGGTATTGTCATGCATACATCAGTGAATCAGTACTGATTGTATATAATTCATGAGCAAATATAGAGTGTAGAGTGGAAGTGTGTTGGCAGTAATTTGTAATTATGTTGTTAGAAATTTGTTCTAGCAGAAGTAAATAACCTGGCTGCTGGCTAGATAAATGCTTTCCATCACTTCCTCAATATTGGTCCACAGCAACGACCTGAAAGCAGGAGTATCTCCAGGTGACGGCATACCAGCTGCTCTTCCTGGTCCTGGACAAAATAAGAGAAACATACATGAAGAATGCTGAAAATTGTTTTTGGCAGTTTTTTTAATTAAAATGATATCAAACTCGGGAAAGATGTGAATTTAATCTTGCTGGAAATGTACTCATTTATTGATACATTAAAGTGATTGTACATATCTTGCCAGCTTGTGATTATTATGAATATACAATCAGAAATCAAAGTATAATACATGACCCTGTAGTTAAATTGGTAGAATATTCGGGAGGAGTCAGAAAAATAAGAGTCTCTCGATGTGCAGAGACTAGGAATGAAAAAATTGCTGTGATTTTCGTTATTCAAAAACCTGCCAGATCGCAGTAGTCAGTGTGGGTTTTACAATTGTGGCAGCTAATCGATTATAATAAAAGTGAACACAATAGAAATGATGTGATTCTGGAGTGATATATATTGGCCTTAAAAATAATTTTTGATGCTAAGTGGCGAACTTTACGTGTTTCCGAACAGTTTGGTAATCGAGTGTTTGATTGTAAGCCTATATTGATCATCATTTATATTAACACTCTACATAATTCGGTGTGAAGAGAGTAAACTTCAATATAATATACAATTACTTAGCTCATATCTTTTGTGTACTTCGATTTTCTCATAAATAAAGGAGAAACTGTGTGTGTGTGTGTTCGTGTGTCCATAACTCTGAAAGTTCTTGACTAGGCGCTCCAAAAATGTGCACGGCGATCGGTTTCGGGTCGAGTGTGTTCTAGGCTATTTTTTTCGAATAGGGGTACCCATCGCGGCCCCAGATTACTTTTTTAATGTGATGTGATAAAAGTTTAATAAATTAGAGACTAGACAGGTGCACTTTTTTTATTCTCTGTCCAATTTTGAAAATTGTACTTTGTGATTTCATAAGTTTGATTAAATTATTCAAAACTCTCGACTCTCTTCAAATCCTATTGACAAGTTAACGACGAACCAGTCCTATGCAAAGTTATAATGTCTCCACAAAGGAAAAGTTTAGTATCAAGATCATCAACGCCGGAAGGGAATCCAGAAGATGTAATGTTGACAGCATAGACCAACGTCAACAAGGTATCCTCTCAGGCCAACGGGATATAACTCCTACAAATTCCCCATCAATTTGAATTAATAAAGAAAGGCGGGTCACATAAAATGTATGCAGTTAGTATTCAATAATTCAGTGTTCAGAAAAGGAGTGTATAAACTTCATTAAAATAACTGAGCAAAAAATCTTTTGTGGACTTCAATTGTATTCAATGATTGGGTGAATAAAAATAAAACTCTCAATATTGATTCAAGTTTTTGTCTTTTGTTTTTGCCAAATAATGATTTGACTGTATTCCTGTGATGTGATCATGAAAGTATCGTTCTGCACGTGTGAGTCGTCTCGGTAACGTATACACGGCAAATACTGCTTCATGTTTATACTATACATTTGTGTCCTTAATCTAGCACTCTTGGGACCAGACCTCTGCTTGACTATTCAATTTCTAAATGACGGGTCAGTAAAAGCTTTCTCCATGTGGGCTTTGTGAAACACTTAACACTGTTGTCATACACTCCTAAATACTAAAACAAGTAAATGCAAGGTCAAATAATATAAAAAGCAATGCTCGCCTATCAGTAGCCACTAAATGTTGTTGACAAGGGAAAAGTGAATATTATGCCTACCGGAACCCGAGTAGTATATAGCGGCTGACACGCTGCATCCGAATTGGTGCAAAATAAATTAAATGATTGTTTTTATCTCACCAGCTCACTTAGATCCTTATCGCTAGATATTTTGTCAACAATACCAATTGATATTTTGTCAACAATACCAATTGTGGAAGAAGAAAATAACAGGAGAGAAGGGGAAGAACCATCCTTATCTAAACCCACGCTAAAAGGTTTTGCAATAAATAACATAACATTTTTAAGGAGCAGTGACTCTGAAAGGATTTGTTAGTTCCAAGTAGAAGCAACTACAGATGCCCCTCATGACTTATGGACAATCTACTTACAAACACACAATATGTAATATGAATGAGTTCCGTGTCACAGCGGTTTACCACTATCTTGCGGTTTGGAAGCACAGTAATATCTGCCATTTTTAAACACCCCCGTGTTCCTTGTTGTTGTTTGTGCTGTGTGTACTAACTTTCCGTATTTCCCCCCCATTACCCATATTTTTCATGTTATTGTTATTTCATCGTGGCCAGTGAGAAACAAAAAGCTAGTGATCCTGGTGGTAGTGCTAAAAAGCATCCCTTCCATGACCTTGCAAACAACGGAGCATAACTTGTTTCCTTATGTTGGGAGGTGTCTGTATATTTTTAATGCATTGTTCTTCAGCCAAATTTACGAATTAGGTTTTGCTGCATTTAATAAATTTACATCTTATGAATAATTTATTGAGCAGTCATGTTTAGCGCCGCTTATTAAGAAGACTTGGTATCAAATCAATTTGCTGCTAAGTACCTATCGAGTGCATCAAATTACCATCAAACAAGGATGAGCATTCAATAAGTGGCATCATGCTTATACTGGATGGGAGAAAAAACAAGAAATTAAGGGAATCCATTAGCTGAAAATTCATTAATGTGATGCCAGCGAGTATTATAGAAATCAGTTCAATTCCGATAAAATCTATAAAACAAAATCAGAATACTTCCTTTTGCTAAAGCCTTTTTCATGTTATTGGACAAATTAACAACTTCCCCGCTGAGATGTCTCATGTCAGCTGCTAGCATGGCTTGAATTAATTATGTGTGATATCGAAAATCTGTTGCAATGCACACGGCTATTCAATTTCTTAAATGCTTGGCATTAATCTGACGGAACATCAAATGAATATGAATATGAAACATGATGGATAATCTATGCAACATATCAGATTTTCAAAGATCAAAGATTGTATGGTATCCCTTATATGAGAGTTAATACCAACATCATTTATGGTAATCATGTCAAATCAATGACATACAGAAGAAACATTAAACAAAAGATGATGAAAGGTAAAAAGGATACCAAGCATGGATCGTAATATTCCATAGAGCA
Source organism: Halocynthia roretzi (assembly GCA_013436055.1). NCBI lineage: Eukaryota > Metazoa > Chordata > Ascidiacea > Stolidobranchia > Pyuridae > Halocynthia > Halocynthia roretzi. The sequence continues at coordinate 65,238 of QRAM01000425.1, forward strand.
TTATGTTATAATATTCTCATTTAACCGAACCAATAATCTTTATTACTATTTGGATTCTGTAGCTTCTCCTAGACTGTATGAAACACCTGGGACAATGGTGATTTTTCAAATTATCCATCATTCCCTAATGTGTTGTCTGCACTTGCTCTTACTTTGCACTGCAGTTAGTTCACTACCAAACTACACTATACCACACTATTTAAATTACGCACGCAGTGATAGTCTGGGTTTAAAATCTGAAGGTCAAGTCAATTTACTTTTGATTGAATTTAGTGAAGCGAGTGGAATGATAAATTGCAAATAAAATACGGGAATTTAGTTGACGAGTTGAAAATACATTACCTTTACCCTGATTGTTTCCGACGGTTAATTTGGAAGCGTTGTTAACAGCTGCAGCAGCGACCAGAGATTTTCGGTCCAGACCTTCCTTAATCCGAACACGTATGGCAGCAGTGAGATCGTCAACGTTACGACGCATCGGTCCATAGAAATCACCAAGATTGTAGAAGGCTTGAAGAGCAGTTGCAATCTGTGTTGGGTTCTGTTTTGAAATAAAATAAGGAAGGATGTCATTCCGTTTTACATGCATGGCATGTCTAACAACACACGGACATAATAGAAACAATCGACCTTGCAAAGTCAGGAAGCTAAAAATAGGAACTGTATGCCTTTAATTTTCAGCCATTCCGATTTTATTACTACATGAATTGAGGGAAAAAAAACTCTTAAAAAAGTTGTTCTGATTCCTTGCGTTCTGAATAATACATGAATTATTGATCATGCGTAATGCGGTTGGAATGAATCTGTAACATATATTCCAGCAATTTACAGATTTTACATTTTGAAGTCTACAGGGACCTGTATAAAAGGCACAAAGTGAGACCTGACGCACTCGCCCAACCCTGTTGATTTTTCCAAAACTTGTTTGTCAGCTTTCTAATGAGCAAAGATGCGATAAACACACATTCCTGCTTGCAAACACACATTCCTGGAGCAGATTAGTTCCTATTTCGCAGTTCAATAAGAGTGATAAAATCAAATGATAAAATAATGTAATATCTAATCAATTCTTACAAAAAAAGTGTTCAAAGAGCATCCAATATTGTATGACCATAAATAATTTCAATAGCATTTCACATAAGGCAGAATTTAATTAAATTAAAAGATAATATCTAGTATCAGAAATGCTATTTCAATCAAAAGATTTAACCTACAGTTACTGTTCTAATCATCGAGATTAAAATGATCATACGTGTCGATAATCAAGTTTTAAATGCATTTTCTTCAAGAAACATATTAGGGAATATTCCAATACCTGAGAAATCACTCCTTGCTCGAGTAGCCGGGAGGCCTGACTTTCGATTTCGTTTCTCGCTCGTTTCGAGAAAAGAAGATCTCCGGAGATGATGTCGATTCCGGACAAATCAACGCCTTGCGATAAATAATCTAAAAAGTAATCATGAAATGAAAAATGACCTGAAAAATTTACAGCTAATAACAAACACAGGAGTTGAATGCCCAAGAGAATATGTGTTGATTTGAATCATCAAACCTATCACTAGAAAGAAGACAGATTTGCTTAAACAAGGAGGAACTGAAACTGTAATACCATTCGTTGTGAAGTGAAATTCGAGTAATTATTGCTATATGCACAGCTAGTAGGAAGTTTGAAGTCACATAAGCATTTTGTGAAAGTCCAACAACACAGGTACAATTCTAGCATGAAGTCATTGAATGTTGTGTGTTTTCATGTTTTGAGTGATGCCAGTAGTGACATATAGGATACCACTAAAGTAAACATGTCATTTAAACTTATTTGTATGAATTCTAATAAAAAGAGATAAGTAGCATTGTAGTGCTTTGTACAATTAAGCACTTGAGTGCATGCCGACCAAGAAAGTATTTGTGGGCTACAACGCAAAGATAAGACGGAATAATAAATTATCTGAGTTTCGATGTATGGGGGAATAGAGATCAAGTCAAAAAGGAAAGATAACAATCTCTTTAAGCAGTGATAACAAGATTTGCAAGGAAAGGGGTTCCACCAACACTACAGAAAAAGCAAGCAAATTTCAACATCAAAAAGTTAATGTTTGAAATTGTGCTAGTGACTAACTTTCAGACAGAAATATAAAGAAAAGTCATTTTGTATTAATTTTTAATGGTTTTCCCAGTGCTGCATAAGTGATGTGGGCCTCAACTCAAGTTTAAAACTCTCAGAATTTGAAATTAGTTTAGAGATGAATATATTTTATATCAAGGTTACTCCATGTGTATGGAGACTCACATTGAAATTTACCATTCCACCAATTGCATGAATAGAAATGGGATTTCTTTATTCATGCATTAATCTAGGATGCCTCTGGGCCTCGGTGCTAAAATCCACCATGAAATGGCGTTCTTGTTTCAAGACAAACCAAATTTTGCACCTATTATACAGATTCCCAATATCATTAATAAAAATAGTTTTAAAAAAGTAATATGCCGGGAATTTAATGAAGAGCCTTTATTTAGAATCATCACCATAATCACCCCAAGTAAATATACGATTTGTAACATCTGCTAAACAGTGAAGGAACACCAAATGGCCAAAATCATTACATCAATATTATCGTGTTTATTTCCAATGAAATTCCACTGAAAGGCACACACCATAAGTAACCATATTAAAATAGTTAATTGCGTCAATTTTCTTATCCTATGAGCAAAATACAAATAGCACAGAATCTTATCTGCAGACAAAATGAGATAGCAAACAGAAGAATGAGAGAAGAGAATTAGGGAATTAGTGGAGAGAAGAGAAGAATTGATTCCTAAACAAGGAATGCATTTATCAGGTTGTGGATGAATAATGGATTCAATGTGCAAATGGAAGCTATTGTTCCAAGGTCAATAACATAGAGATTCAAAAACAGAAATCAAGGTTCAGAATTCAACCGGATTCATATGCAGTGCCGCATTTAATATAAATAGTTGAGACTTCAATGAGATGTCATATTAAAGAGGTGAAAGGCAAGCCAGCTAGACCAGGCAAAGGAGACAGTTGGGGATATTTCTGAGCCATGAAGTTTTTGCATACAAAAGCGACCTAGACAGATCGGATCAAGTATTATTTTATGAGATTTAAAATGCTATATGTTATTATATAAGTGCATAATTTAAACTAGCAAAGACATACTCATATTCTGGCTCGAGCATTTTAAGTGCTAAGTTTTGAACAACAATATACAATCAACATAATTAATAAACTTGTGCTTGATATAATGCATGTGTATAAGATATTTGTGTTTTTAAAATATGCGCAAATGAAGTTCTCACACAACTCGGACTATTGTAAAAGCACCGATGAAACAAATCCACTGAACAAAAAGTAACTCATCCGTGAATTACCAAAGCGTGATGAGCTATGATGTAATTAGAAGTAATAGCTGATAATTCCCTCCACTCATAGCTCAAAGACAGAGATACAGTGAAAGGGAAGCCTAAACTTAAGCTTCACCATATTCAAAATGATTAAAAGAAGATACACACACTTAGAAGGTAAAGGACCATCAAATTTCTACTCCACCGATCTTACCTATCGTCATATTTCCCAATTTGAATCAAGGAGGTGACAGGACAAAACAATGTGAAGATTAAAAATTTATTCATATGCGCAGAGAGTAAAAAATTCAACAGATTTTTGATTAGGAGAAAATAGAGCATTCCATTCATAATCTCTTCACCTATGAATAGTTATGACATTCAGAACAGTTACATCCAGATTTAATGCTAATGCAACATTTATTGATTCTGAAATGATTAAAACATATTCTGGATGCCTCAGGGAAAACTATGTTTATGTTTGAACTGAATTGATACATGAAATATGTAGAGAGACACGGCACATTAATGAAATACATTTCAAAATCTGTGAAAAACATTTTTCCGTTGGACAGGTCTAACCTAGCCTTCAGAAGAGAGAACAAACTGGGGAGAGGACAGAGTGGTTGTAAAAACTTTGAGAGCAGAGTCTGTTACTAAGACCGAGAAGTCAGAGACGACACTGCATGCAATCAAGGAAATGAAACCAAGTTATCTTAGAAATCTAAGGCAGCAGGAAGGTTTGGAAAGCGTGTATTATTCATGTGGTGGGGGAATATATTGTCTCAACACAAATTTGAAAACCAGCCAGGCGATCAGTAGATAGAAACTGGTAAAATTAAAGTGAAAATGAAGAGGTAACAAAGAAATTATTCACGGTTATTCCTATACAAACTTGATGTATAAGAAATACGAAGCCACTGTGATATTTCCCCTTTCAAAAATAAATGCCAGCTGCGAGGAAAGCCCATTAAAGAAGTTGTACGGTTTTACTTGTCAGGCCAATGAGCTGAGTAAAAAAGTTTAACTCAAAATAGACATTGCTTTTAATTTTAAACTCAACTTTCTTGGTTTTCTTTCAGTATTGCATCGACTATTTTCAAATAAATACATCAACATAGCTGCATTATATTCCAATAGACATGAAGAGAACTGATAATATCATGTATATGCATTGACATTTCTGCACAAAAGCAAAGATGCATCTGAGAAAATAATACCATCAGTACCATTAGTGACGAAGCGTCATCCTAACTAAAAGTATGATGGAATATCATGAAGCTGAACAATTAGGCAAGATACCAACATCGGTAAGTCTACCACTGGCCGTTCTAGCTATCGAAGCAGTATGTGGAGTCGTGTGCAACGGAGGTATTTTATTACTGTTCTATCTACGGCCGTCACTCCTGCGAACAGCGAGCGATTTTTTTACGGTGAGTCAATATATTTCAATTATCAATTCTACAAACAAAAAGAGAAGGGAATATATCCCAATGAAAACCTTCAATCTACATATATTATATATATATTAGTTCTATTACACCAATCTAAACATCATCATTTATTGAAAAGTACATGGGTTAAACCATGCAGTTGGAAATAACTAAAAGACTGAAATAAAGTTGCCATGAAAAAACACAGCAAGTTCTGATAGTACCTGTCATTGCTTTAACGTGGTCCCTATTTTGACTATCTGTGTACCTACATAATGCTTACATAGAGAATGAAGACTGTGAAACATACTGAATTTTAGGACAATATAATGACTCTTTTGCCAGCTATCTGTAATACATTTCAAGTGTAATTTAGCAAGTTTTCTAGGTTGTATTGTATCATGGTAATACAATCAACACTTTATACTACAAGAAGTATAACCATCAGTTGATACTCCACATTACAACTTCTTTAACAAGAATAGTCGCATAGGCATTGAAGGCAAGGGGGCAGGGTGGACTAACAGATCAAAAACGATCAAAATATTGTCCTTACATAGGTGCACGGAGAGGTACAATAGAAAATAAAATTGTAATCATGCAAATGAGGTCGGTAAATTATCGAGGAAAGTCAATGGCAAATACAATTTTCAACATTCAGTCATTCAAATTACATTACATTCACTGCCTTGCGTCCTCCTGGGACATGAAACTTCTAATACAATTAACCTTTCCTCACCCACATGAAACTTCTAATACAATTAAACTTTCCTCAACCACCCTGATCATTTCAAAGTTCTATGCCTATGGATTGGCACATGGATCAGTAACTCCTTTTGAAAAGGATTAATTTTAGGCCCCTATGAGCGTTTCTAGGGATCGAAGGCAATAGTCCCAGCTACCCCCTCTCCACGTAGGCTTGACTGTAAGTCCAAGCAAGGCTGAATATAGTTCCAGTACACTAGCTTTCGAAATTTTTCTTATTAATCAAATACTCAGCACAAAAGTAACACTGACTATTACTTTTATCAGATCAATTTGTCATTGGTAGACTTGATATTCAGCGGCATAGTTCTACCGATCGTCATTGTTAGCGGTATGATGGCTGCCTCTGTCTGCGGTACCAGCACTAAACCTATGACTAACATAGAGACCGCAAGAAACTGCATAGTCCTATTTGGCACGTTAGCAACATCTCTAGGAACGCTGCTTGTCAGCTTAGATCGGGGAGATGTGTCACTCAAGCCTTCCACGAGATATTTTACCAACTACAAAGCAATTGTCGCGATATCGATAACTTGGGGTGTTTCGATACTCGGATTGATAATTGCGTTACTGCCAAGTCTGATGTCAATGGATGAATTAAACAACGCTGACACGAATACCAATTCGATCAAAGCTGGAAACACATCATTGAATTCTTCCAGTTATATCAGTTCATTTCATATGCTGACTATTGGAAATAAAACGAGCGTACTGCATTTCCGAAGCAAAATCTCCAAGGGCAAGGCATCGTGTTGCACATCTTACCCTTGCAATATATCAAGTATCCATGCTTGTACATTTCAACTAGTCTTCGAACTACCCGTATTTGTGGTCTCTATAATAACAATAGTGGGAATATACATGAAGATATTACGGTCAGTGCAAAGAAGAAGTCAGAGGTAAATTATGAAGTATTACAAGTTGTACCCAATATGGCACTCCTCGGATTATTGAAATTATCAAACCATATGTAATTAGTGGATTATGACAATGGAACACCCCGTCATTGTAAAGATAATGAATACTGATTGGTTCATATTGGGATCAAATCAGACAGCTGACAAAATTGGGAAATCATATTAAACAGTAAATAATGCAAATGATGACACATTGCAAATGTTGCAATATTACCAAATATCCAGTAATGCGAAAAAAAGTCAGTACTCATATCCCACGGGTTTAACTTGTCTACACAAACATCACAACTTATTCAACCATAACAATTAATTTTTTTTAGACATAAAAAAAATTTATGTTCAGGTATATGCATAGTACACAAAAACCGCAAGGATATCAGAAAAGTCAGCCTACAAAGCTTTTTTCAAGCTTCAGATATCGTTACTGCAAACTGAATTCATGTTGCAAAGAAGATCAAGAGATTTTGGAAGGCAGCAGTGAAAAAACCCATTTAAAGAATCCGACTCCCCCTCATACTATCATCGCAGAAAACATAAAGAAACGGCCAAACATCAGTGTGATGAAATCAGATGAAAAGTACATGACTACTACCATGGAAGCACAACAGCAAGATACCGCATGCGAGTGCGTACAAAGCGAAGATGTAAAGTTTTCGCCATCCACAAGCAACTCGAACAAGACTTCAGTAACTTGTGAGGGAAGAGATTCAACAATCGAATCTTGCAGAAGCAAAAGAGATTTCGCGTCTGTGGCCATGTCGGTCACCGTTGTACTCGCTATAAAAAGAATGGCGGCAAGAAAAATCAAAGAGAGGCGAAGAAAAATGAGACATTTAAGAAAGATGACTTTTTTCATAATTTCCACTTTTTTATTCTGTTGGAGTCCGTATTACATGACAAAGCTTTCTGTGGCTGTTACTGTACATTTGAGGAGCCAAAATGAACCAACAGTCAACAATTCCATACCAGAAGCAACCTCATCTCAGAACTCTTTAGAAATATGCATTCCAAGCTGGTTATTCACATGGACGCTTGCCATAGCGGCCTGTTCATGTATTGTGAATCCCGCGCTGTACATGTTTTCGAGAGAAAAGATAAGGCTCCAATTCACCAAAGTGTTTTTTGGAAGATGTGGAAAACGAGCGAGCGGCAGTAACTTCCAAGTGCAACCTTGTTTTAGCTCCTGCTTAGTCTGTTGGGACACGGAAGATAACAGCGACGGGCGATCGACCGGAACCACGTCTGGAAATATGTTCAGAACAGGTATCGTATACCTAGCTTGTCCCATATCCATAAGAAACTATATAACTCTTGAGATTCGAATTTCAAGCTATTCTGGAATAGTCCCAATAAATTCAATTTTATAGTCATCGGTTCTGTGTCACAAATGCGCTCGATTATATCAAAACGATTTGGCAGCCAGCAGTAGATTCTTTCCATCTAACCATTGATCGGTATACATGCTCATATTGTGCAATTAGTTACAATTGCAAAACTCATTCGCAAAAGCATATCACTACAGTCCTTTAAAAGTTTTCACAATAATAGGTATGGTTTGCAAAATTTTTTTGTATATTTCATTACATTAATAGTTTTTAAAAAAATGGATTATATGTGAGGTATACATGATACGCATGATCATTGTTTCCGATTTTGCCTCTAAGTGCATAAGTATAAATCAAATACCCCCTCTAATTTTTGTTTATATAGAGCATAAGCGTACATGCATGCGTCATTGCAATATGATAACTGATGGTGAAGCAAAGAGCCATGTCAATTCAAAGAATTGTCGTTGTGTTGAATTTAAGAGATTTAGGTCATAGAGAGCGAAAGAACAACTTCAAATTGGACTTGATATTAGTAAGATACAATTCACTTTTAAATGTAACAGATAGTTAAGGTTCTTTTCCTGCTTCACTCCCACAGACCACTTAACGCTATATTACAGATAACACGAAAACTTGACGTTATACTACTGATTAGAGCGATTAAATTTTCTGATCAGAACATGTAGAGTGTGCTCATGCCGCAATATTGAAATCCTAATCCTACAAAAACACACATCAGAACACTAGGTTCTATTTCTTCAACATTGAGAGAAAAACTTAACACAACCTAGATTATTGAATGGAATAGCCCGACAAATCTGACATGGTCTTAATTCGGAATAGCGTTACGAACTGCATTATGATCGGCCAAAAAGAGAAATCGAATAAAAAGACGTGTAAATCCGATAACTAATCTACTTTCACAAGTTTCACAATAATGTTAGGTATATGAATATTGTAAGAACAATGCTTGTTGCTAGATCATGCCACATTGACAAAACATATTCAACACATCCAAACAGCTAAATGAGGAGAAGGGAAGATGTTTTTGTTTCACAGCATTACGTATTACAAGGATTTTGCCTAAAATTTAAAAATCGATCTCGGGCGATGGTAATGATGCTGTTAATGTTGTATAGTCTGAATATTTGTCATGGCTGCAGTCAATTTGCAGTGTTTGGCACAGCACAAAGTGGCTTAATAAAAAAAGCCGTGTGTACAATATTCCCCAGAGATTCTTCATATTATTTTCATCATCCTTAACCCAGTCCATACATTTCACGGTACTCACAGTACAGAAATTTTTTGACAATAGTAAATTCTACAAGTCTTAAGATATTGGCTGGTATGAAAAATGTGTAAACCATGATCAAGATGATATCATACAAATGCAAATGATTAATTATTAATGATCTTCAAAATTTTATATGGCTTTTAACAGAGTTGTCGAGCCTAAGCCAGTCATGATACCCATTAAGTTGTGTTGCACTACTTAATGAATTATATTTCATTTATTACCATGTCTCCACTCAACGAATGTACATGGAAAAACATAACTTGATATATGCGTCACCATTATTTTTTCTTAGCGCTTACACAGGCATCTCCATTGATATTTTCGAGTAATTGTCATAAAGTTACTAAGTCGAAAGTCAATTCATCAATGTAACTAGAGTCCGAGTCAGTAACATAGATTAGAGTGTGCAACTCTGGGATTTAGTGGAAACAGCCAAGGGTAACGATAAGGAGCTAATAATAGATACGATGTAATAAGCGAATACATTAAGCTTTATTATTTATGCATGAATTATTATTCCACTACTGTACGCGTTCAGTTGAAAATAACGGAATATTTATATAATTTTGCGGTTGCAACTCTACTATCACGTTGCTACTCATTTTCTTCTTCCGAGAGCGATTTTTAATATTGATAGTAGCAAGAGAAGATTGTGAAAAATGATAGGGTGTCTAATTAATTATATTTCTACCCATAGGCTGGCTGAAGCAAAGTGCTGGAAAAGCTGTCACAAAATTACGAAGGTCATCGGAAACAGCATCGCGATCAAATTTTGGGTATGGGAATCGAGATGTCTATCAAACTAATGACATCAGTCCACGCAGAAAAGTCGAACGGACGTGCGTGCCACAAATTGACATCTCGGAGTACGATGACCATATACCTGGCACGGTCACTGACAGGAACAAAATTTCCAATCATCTTTCCGTAACTCCAATCGATACGCTATCTCGCATGACAGGAGGTGGCTCGTTCGAGATAAAATCGGAAGATATGCCGAGTTTGTGTGACACGAGCACGGCATCAGTGGAGCCAGAGTTATAAATAATTTAATGTTCAAATCTACAATATGGAATCAGATTTAAAAAGCTTGTTAGGCTACTGTGACACGGTCAAGTAAAATTATGCTTATGCAAACAAGAAGAAAAAGAGCTATCTATTATATTATATCTGTTTCACTATCTTTTTATATACATTGGTACCTCTGCCGTTCGTAGACTGAAATCTGCATTTCGTGAAGCATTTTTTTCCCATTCGTAAACCCATTTAAGACGAAACGTTTTCAACTTGAACAGACATACTATAGTTTCTAGTTTTATGAAATAATACCTATTTGGTAATCATCCATCTACACGCTTCACAAATATTAGGTCATCATAATTTTAATGTGCTGAGTCAAACTATTTATAATCTGGCAAGGGCCAAATAAAGATATAATAAGTCTTTCCATATTTTTCATTCGTCTAGGACCTAGACTCTAGGTAATAATATTCTGCATCTACATAGTCCAGACATTGGTAAGCTCACTCCTAGCATATTTGAGTAAATTCCCTTCGTCACCACTTGCTTTTTCTGTTTTAGTTTGCCATTACCTGTTTATACACTATTCAGATTACCACCAATATTTTACTTGACACTTTCTAGAGAATTTCAATTCTAAGGAATAAACCTTTTACAACTTTTCATGCAATTCTTTCTTACAGATGAAGAAAAAAATTGAGATGGTGTGAGGACATAATTTCCTGAAAAACTCTGAGCTCGTTTTAGTGTTTTAATCGATTGAAATTACGAAAATGATGATCGAGCATTGCATGCAGTAGAAATATGCTCGAACATCGAAATTCTGAATCTAGTTAAAATCGTTTGAATGAATTCAAATTTATAATTAACTGACATTCACATTCGAAACTTCCTGAAATTGGGAATTTTAAAAATTCTTCAGACTTTTTTTTATCCCTGAAAGGTCTNATTCGAAACTTCCTGAAATTGGGAATTTTAAGAATTCTTCAGACTTTTTTTTATCCCTGAAAGGTCTGATACCCCTATAAAACACCACAGGTAACATTAGGAATTTTTACAAATTTCTACTATAGCCTCACTATGGTCACCATGACTGCTGCAGTGGCTCCGGAGTCGCCAGTACACTATTTAGACAGCTGAGTCGACCACAAGCTAGGTGAATAGGTCTCGAGACATGATGCTGTCTCTGGGCGAGGTTCGAAACCCACCAAATTGTGGTCAAGAGATGTGTTTGCATCCAGAGGCTCTTACCCACCCTTTCTTACAAAAATCATCTAAACACACACACAGTTTCTCCTTTATTCATGAGATAGCAGAAGTACCCGACGCCAAACTTCGGTATGGTAAGGGAAAAAGGCTGCCCTGGATTACAAGTCTTGAAACAAAGCCTCTGCTTACAATCGAATAAATACGGTATCTAGATGACATCCAGGAATCTAATTTTAGATAGTATTGCTGTAGTCACTGATAGAATGATGATGAACAAAAATAGCAACTTTACAAATTATAACGAAAGAACATTACTGCCACCTAACGAAAGGAATATCCCAAAAAGCAGCCATAGGTTAGTAGAAGTAAGTACAGAAATTTCACATCCAAGGCTAGTATGTCACACAACAAAAACTATGTAAAACTTCCGTAGTACACCCAAGGGAATTCAACATACGCAAACAGAATCAAGTCCGAGGAAAGAAACCATATTCAGGTCTTGCTTTCAGTCAACACAGTTAAAAAACTAGAAAAAAAATATTAAATCTCACCTAATTCATTTAAACTCTGAGCCGCTTTGGTTATTTCTCGAATTCCACCTTGAAGTTGTCCTTGAAGTCGTTTAGACAAGTACAAAATACGGATAATTCTTCGCAGCAAATCACATGCAACCTTAAATACAGTAAATGATTGATAAGTTTATATACACAGTATATATATATATGTAATTTAATTTGTCATGTGAGATACTTCATGAATTGGATACACATTCTAGAACCTATAATTTGACCCCACATGTGACCATGAAGCCACAAATACAATGCCGTTCTTTGAAAACTGTAGGGAAAATGTTTCAATAGTCGCAATGTATGGTAAATCTAATTAAAGGCACTAAATTTGAAATATTTCACTGAATAGTCATTAGGTATTTAGAGAATCTTTATTGCAACAGCACACACTCAACAACATGTAAATTGGCCGAGCAGTGAAAAAGATCTTAAACATGTGGCTTTGTGTGTCAATTTGTAAAATAAATTATATTGATATGATGGATCCATATATTTCAACGGGTTATTCGTTACGGAAAATCTGTATACACAGGACCAACTAAATAAAGATTCAAAGGCTGTGTTTAAATTACACTTCCAAAATGAATCTAATCAATTAGGTGGAACACTGACATGCCCCATTATATATACTAGTTAAATTGACAACCGCTATGCCCCACATACAGTTATATTGGTAAATTCGAATACAATCTTCTCTCTGCACTGTAATTTGTTCAAACAAGAATAAGAGAGAAATAATATCAATCATCTAAATTTCGCGCCAATTTTAACACGAGGTGCATTTTACACGGGGCGTAGTTGAGATTACTCCGGTTATTTCTTTTATTATCTCCTGAACAATCCCAACATTACAATCTTATCTTATGAGCAATTACAACCATCAGCCAACCACTGTAGCAGCATGCCAGTCACTAGTAGATAGTCGACGTGAAATGCAAATGCGGCCTGCCGTCTAATCCGGTTAACTGAATTTGGCCCGGGAGTGCTACATGGTTGCACACCTCTGATCCAAATGACAAAGGCGCTGTACTGTGGGACTCCTGGCTAGGCGCCAGATTGATTTGCACCATACTCAAGGCCAAGACACCCCAGTTGAAAGCGTGTATATCTAGTGACCTTTTTCAGCAATTGTGTGGATTAGTAATTTTCATAGCACTGTTACAGAAAAGGTGAGCTGTGTGTTACACACGAATTCCTATATTTGTATGGCTGCTGTGGTAGATATATATATATGTATATATATCAATATTTACATATTTACCTGTAGTCTTCCAAGCTGCAGGGTGCGTGTTTTAATTCGATTGTATGGGTCGGTCACCTTGCTTCTGATCCTGCAAAAATTTAATCCAAATATTAGAACACAACTTTACTAAATATTTTTTTCAAAATACAGTCCATCCACAATTTTAAAGTAACAGTCCCTCCGAATTTTACAAAGAAGAAAATGGTTCAAAATCAAAATAGCCACGAATAGGTCATAAGAGAGATCTTGTGAAGGCACAAACTAAACTAGCACCGGTCTTGTGTATGAAGGGAATATGGTAAATTTAGTAATAACAGACTTGATCGAATGAAAACTGCAAAAATGATAAATAGATATGTCAGAGTTGATACCTATCAACTGCAGATTGTAGTGATAAGATTCTGGTCTGCATCATATTAAGGATTCCTTCCAAAGACTCGATTCCAGTCGCTTGCGCTAGAAGGTCTTCATGTCGCAATGCAATCTTAAAAAATATCTCAAAACTTCAAATTCATTTATTACCAGGGATCTACAACTGGGGCGGTGACGTTATACAGGAGTACATTGTACATTATTATTTTGTAAAAATAATCAGAATGATATATATCTGTGGTTCCATTGGGCATTTGTGATTTATTTGAGTAATTTTCAAGGCTTGGTCGCTGTGGTTTGTTCGTAGTTTTTATTTTCTGATGCTTGCTGATAGGATGATAAACAGTTGCCTGTTTATCGCAAAAGTAAATATCTACCTGAGATTGCAATTCTTTGTCAAGAATGCTAATGCCTTCCATCAGCTGAGCCAGGCGTTGGGATATTGCTGCGCTCTGAATAACCCTGGTAGTGTATGATTGAACATCGAAGTCATCTTCAAGAAAGTGTCTGAGAATCGCTTAAATGAAAATTAATTGTTTGAATAGGGAGAATAGTTAGCAATGCAATTACAGGAAAAATCTGGGTGAATTTCCTATATATGTTACCGAGACAACTCGCACGCACAGAATGGTACCTTTATGTGATGGCGTCACAGGAATCCAGAAAAAACAATATTCGGCAAAGAACAAAAAAATTAACTGGAATTTTAAATTAAAGTATTAATATTTTGCAATGATATCAAACGGTAAATAGCATTCAAATTTTCTAAACTTACCGTAAAAAATTGGCGGTATGGTATGACTTCACTAACGTTGGTATAGCGTGCCAAATCATAAACACCATTTCATATTGATATTGAATATATAAAACTCAACCCTCAATTCGAACAGTAACCATATAGCAACCCCGACCCTAACCTGAGATAGAGCAGGGCCTTCTATACCAGACCCCAATGATTCTCAGGGTTTGTTCATACTATTGTTAAAGAAATTCTGACAAAGTTTGAGTTTGACACTACAACTGTGAGGGCCTGTGGGGTCCGCATATTTTGGGTCAGAAAATTCAATAACCGAATTTCAATACGAAAATTGACTTTGAAAATTTTTACGATATTGAAAACGAAACTTTCAGGGATTGTTCTGACGAAGTTTTTAGTTTGACACTGCACCTGTTAAGAGCTCGTGGGGCTTGAAGAAGAGAACATGAATTTTTTGGTAAAAAAAATGACATTTCAAGAAGAAAATTTACATCTAATTTTTACGATATTGAAAATGAGACTTTCATGGGATGATTCATGATGATATGATGAATATTCAGGCCGAGTAATACAAGATTTACTATATCGCGCATAATTGGCATATCTGCGGAAAATTGAGTGCTAGGAAATTGGGTGATAGGATCACGGAAATCTATAATGCTGTGGGGTGAGTTAAACACCCCAATATACGAGTTCGCTTTGGTTGAAGGGTTAGTTTTAGTATATCACAATCAAATATCGATATGACTAACTTCATAATACAAATGGATACTGGGAGAGAAAAACACATAATTTCCATTGTACGTGTGCAAGTCGTCTCGGTAACGTATACAAGCAGATGAAATCCCGTAAATTATAACTTACGATCAGACTCAAACTTTTCAACTATGCTTTTGTGTGTTTGATCCATCTCCACAGCTCCACAGCTCCACAGCTCCACAGCTCGAAAAATATAAAGTATTACAGGAGATTCTTAATAAATATTCTAATGTAACTTCTTTAGAGGAATGTCTTGCAATGTGTGCAATTATTATGGAACAGTGGTTGCATTACCAACGTATTGATTTATTTGACCTTTGACTTATAACCTCTATCATGGCGTCATATTTTGGATTTATTTTGTGTTAATTCTTTGTGTTCACCATGGGTTCGAAGAAAGTAAGTGTTGAAGACAGTGGTGATGAGAAGAAAAATCTTATTACAACAGAAGTGAAGAAATAAATAATAGAAAAGCATGAGAGAGGAGTTCGTGTAGTGGACTTGGCACAGCAATACGACCGAACGACGTCGACGATCTTATGTTTTTATTACATGTACACATGTATTGCTATTGTAATTTTAACTGCGCGTTTTTGTTTAAAAAATACCTTAAAAAGGCATTTTGCCTGTTTTTTTGGATGCTGGAACGGATTAATTAGTTTTCCTTTAATTTCAATGGGAAAAATCGCTCTGTGTTAAACTACATTCAAATATCTCGGTTGAAGACATTGGATGGAAGTTATCAGATTTTCTATACAGTACATATACACGACAAGCACACTATTGTCTTTCCTATTCAGTTAAATCGACCAATCTCGAGATCATGGTTCGGAGCTTGGGTTTGTTAAATGGTGATCTAGCGATCCTGAGTACGATTTTACCTCCTCCACCCTCAAAAAAAGCACGGACCCGTTTCCTTGAACGTACATTATTCTGGGATGTTTCTGGGCATCCGTACCAAATTTCTGACATTCAAATTTCTGGGATTCATATATAGCTACTTGATTCCTTTTCCTCCAGCCTCTGCCCCACGTACCTTAGTATTTCCGTGCTTCCAGAAACCCATCAATGGGTACAGTAAAATATTAGCAGCAGTCTTATAATTATTTTTATTACTTTACATCTAGAAGTAAATCGGACTTTTTTTATCGCCAACAAATTTCGATTAGTTGCCGTGGTAATGTTCCTCGCTGTAATATAACGTTTAGCTTCTTTTAACGGGTTTAGACACCTTTATTCAAACGACCATTACGATCCGATCCACTTGAAAGCTAACTAACACCGTTCCGATTGTCGGCTGGTGTATCGTTCTAACCAGTTTAAGTCGGGAGAATTTACTT
>QRAM01000426.1:7804-25998 GCA_013436055.1 Halocynthia roretzi
ATACACTTAACCGGATTAGACGGCGTGCCGCACTTGCATTTTACATCGACTATCTACTAGTGACTGGCATAAAAAAATCAATTTGGTTTTCTTGCAAATCAAATAAATCAACTTTAGGGACGCTTTGCTATTCATATAACATCAAAAACAGTGGCACTGAATTCCTGTTAAAGGCTCTATTCGAAAACCGCAGGTTGTACACTGGCGCTCTGAAAATTTGCATCAGGCTCTGTTTCCACTGCTGAAGTGCCATGGTCACCCCTAACACTTTTTTGATTTGCTAAACCATGTAGGGTATACATACTTTTGTGTCAGGACTAGGATATTTATGACTACCAGAAACTAGAAGGGAAAATTAAACAACTTACAAAGCAAGGAGATCTAAAAATTCAAATAGCTGAATTCGTCCTTTTTCCTTGTAAGAATCTTTTAAATGTTTTAACTGAAATAAAAAAAACGATGCACAATTCAAGTCAGTATCAGGTTTCCCTTTGATATATAGAAAGTAAATACTTTACTTTATGCATCAGCTTCCTTGGTGAAATCACTCGCCCGCACATTTTCAAAGTTCGAAGGAAGATTCTTTCATCGATCAACATTCCTTTGTTGTCGTAATTTTCGTACGATTCGAAAGCGAGTCGGACGTCTTGGAGTTGCTTAAAACTAGAAAAGAAGAAAATTTACTTCAGGATTTGTTTATTTAGAATGTTGNTCCTGGGAGAAAATTATTAAATAAAATCACAGCATCCATAGTTTGAGTTCTATAAAGAAAACTTAATAAATTTTTTTTAATTTTAATGCTTGTTTGGAAAATCATTGTACAACAAGAATTGTGTTGAAGATATAAACCTGTGATATAACTGGTATAGCAGTACAGCCTGTGATTGATTTATGCCTTACTCATGATCATCGGTTAACCAAAGTACAGCAAGGTCCCGCGTATCGCGGCTACGCTCAGCGCGGAATTCGCTTTACACATTTTCTTGATTGTGACTATGTTCCAATTATATGCGGCATAATTTCACTTCTCGCGGATTATGTATTGTTCCAAAAAAAAAAGTTTCGAGCCAAATTGAGGGCAACGGCGCAGACGCAACAGTTCGCGCCAAATGTAGGACAATGCTGCAACAGTTACTCGCTGGCTGTCATCCTGTGCGCATCCTTCGCTCGTGTTTCTACATTGTTCAAATCATTTATACAGTTTATAACAAACCCCTATTAAGAATGAGTCCCCCCCCCAAATGTGAATCTACCACTGCTAGTTCGAAATTGAAGAAAAAGGCCATTTAATTAGAACAAAAACTTGAAATAATTAATAAATATGAAGCAGGTGCTACGGAGGCCAAAGTAACGCGCGATTACTCGATGAATGAATCGACAATACGGAGGATTTTGGAAGGACCAAGGCGGTTTAGTGTGGTTTTTGCTTATCGCGGTGTTCTACATGCACCAATTGACGGAAATAAGCGAGACCTTGCTGTATTACATTTTTTTTACGTGATCTACTGATTACTGGACAACCATTGTTACCAGGATCATATTCGTAGTGTTAACACAGCAGTGTACGATAACTAACAGGCTATACCTCTGTATTAATATCAAACTCCACATTTTCAACTCTGTTCGCAAAGTCTTGTATCGTTGCGTCGCTTATTACAGGTGGTGATGATTTCGGACGTTTCAGTTTCCTCAATTCACGCTGTTCGTCAGTAGTTGATACATAAGGAGGAAGAGGAGGAGGAGCAGACATTGCTGGTGTAAAAATCAATGTTGAAGTTTGAAATAGGAAAAAATCTAGATCAGTGGTTCTCAACCGGGACCCTTAAGGAGGAATTTACAATTCCTGGGAGGAAATTTGCCCAAGGAATTGGAGAGGAAATAGTTTCTTGGTGTTTTTTCTGTTTAAGGTCTGATGTTATCAGCACTATCTAAATTTACTGACCAGCTTCGACTTGTAATGACAAATGACTATTAGTTTCTCAGCACGAGGCTCAGGGTTCTCATTAAAGTTGTATGGAAATTTGTAAATATGTGGTTGATTTTTTGTTCTTTTGTTTTTGTAATGATCAAGCATCTGGGGAGGAAATGCAAGCGTCTTGGGATGGTGAGGGAGGAATAGGAAAAAAAATGTGGAGAACCTCTGAACTAGATATTTCATTACACATATTTTTTTACCTCTTGATTTAGTATCAGGATACACGGAACCTGTTTGTTTGCTTTTAATTGATTTGTTCGCAAGTGCAGTGCTAGGACGAACGAAGTCAGTGAATCCTCCTTTCGCAAGTTTGATCTAAAAATGAACTCAATGTGACAAGAGACAATAGCGAAACCTGCAGTGCCAGCCAAATATTAAATACCGTTGTTCCATTCTGCTACCAAGGTTATCTTGGTACTGGTACATGTTTGGATATGCTAAAAGTTCGGATAATCGATAATGACTTCTATGAACTATGGACTTCAGCAACTTAACATTCAAAATCTTTTTACAGCGTCATTTTAATCTTGTTAAATTAAGATCCATTGATAACAGTTTATCAATAATGGGTAATTTGGATGGGATTTTGGATAATCCAGGATTGGAGTTTTCGACTGCTTACTGTCCTTTATTATTTCTGTTGTTTAGTAAATCAGAATTTTGGTATACTGGATTCTGTAAAATAGTGGGCTCCAATTATAATTTCAATCATAGTGCTCCCAAAGATAACAACGCACCTGTTTACTCGAATTCTTTAAATTTCTCTGCAAAGTTTCAAACTGTTGATTTGAAAGACGAACCTGAATAGAATTGATATAATACAATGAAGCTGTATGTTATGTCAATATGGAGATCAATCGATGAATAGATTTTCTTGATTGTAAAATAACACTTTGAACAATAGATCAAATAGAACATCGGAAAATCCTTTGCAAGGGTTGCTTAAGATCCTGTTATCCTGAGGGTCACCTTTATATATACACTCCCTTAAAGTGAAAAGTATTCGTATTTCAGTTTACAATTCAGTTTCGATAATCACGTTAGTTTCGTTATTGCCATGTCTCATCATTCACTGAGACTTACATATCACATCTCGTTATCTCAATGTCTAGTACAGTTTACAGGGAATAACGTAAAGTTTTCATCATTTCACACTATTCAGTTATGCTTTAAAACTTTGAAAATTTGAATGAGGTCGCACTGAAATTTATTTACCTGCATTCTGAAATCATCAGCTGCGAGAGGATTTGCTGTGAATCTCCACGATTTCATTTCAGGACGTCGACACTTCAATTCTTCTTGGTATCTGATACAGATTTAATTTAATAGATTAATCCAAGTTAAGTGAATTTCTGATATTGTATTTTTAGAGTGACGGTTTCCATGAAATTAATATTTTTTTTATTTACTGTAATTAGACTGCCCAAAATGCATCTAATTAATAGCTATTTTATACATCTGAATATGAACTTAAAATGCCGTATCTTTTAACCGTCCCGATTTTTAGTTATGAAAATACAGTAGCCCTATCGTAACATGACCCGGTGTATTGTTTCATTTGTGTTCTGAGATAATGTATTTTAAGAATCACGGTTAGGTTGAAAACCATGACCAAAACTGGTTAATGAGATTATTAACCTTTTTTAATTTATTTCATGAAATTATCAAATTTTTTTTTCTGTAATACCTTTGATTCAACATCTTCCACATTTTTTTATCGTTCGGAATGACAAGCTGTTTAAAACTGTCGACTTGATAAAGTTTCGTCCAAGTTTTTTCGACAGGAGACGACGTCTCATTGTGGATCACCTGATCATCTACCAGTTCACATCTTAAAGAGGAAATGGAAATATTTATATATGTATTAATCCCCTGCATTAGATTAGATCTGTTAGNCCTTGTGTCTTCAATGGCCTTCACCAACCTCAAACCTCACTTACCCAACTCTGAAACTGAAATTAAACGTAATGTTGTATTTGATACATTAACTGCTTTTCTTCATGACTTACTTTAATAGCAATTCCATCTTGATCCTTGACATGATACGATGGAAGATTCTTTTCAAACACATCTTTGGGAAACTTAAAATAAGATCGATATAATTTGAATCAAACTTGACATTTAGATAGAACTGCAAGACTGCAACTCCAACGGTAATAACAGATAAAATATTATAATGATATAAATAAATCAGTATTTCTTAATGACTCACCCCCAGAGCCATCGCAAGATGTCTGTAATTGAAATAAAATTAGTTTAAAACGATGAAACTGTTCAATATGTTGAATCAAACCATCATCGACTCTTTGAAAATTGTCAAGCAGTTTACCTACCTCAGCTCGGCCCAAAAATAAAATTCCTCCCTTTCGTTAAATTCCAGATACATTTTACTTCTCAAATTTCGATTTCCGCAAATTTTCCAGCAGTGTTTCCAGCAGCAGAGATGAAAGGCAACGTGTGAAGATCTAGTAAAAAGGAGCAGTATAAGGTCCAAACAATAACAGGCTATCTTGTTTCAAGACTCCAATTTTTTTCCCTTACTGTTAATTTAGAAAAAATTAAAATATTTATATATTCATTTCTGGATTAATTCGTATTAGCACGAAATAGATTTAATGAATCAAACCAGCGACATCAACTTCATATTCATTATTTTTATATTCACCCTTTGTAGTTCCTATTTAAATCGCGACGTTGCCATTAGGAACTGAGTTACTTTAGCGGAACATAACGTGTTTCAAAACAAGAGCTCTCTAGTGGTAATCGTGAACAAAATTTTAAGCAGATTTGATGGATCGACATTCGCATTTTGTTCGAGATTCAAACTTGAATTTCCCTTGAATTGTCGAGTCAAGATTCAAGCTGTTCGAGCAGGGAACGGTTTGACTTCTGAAAGTCCACTATACCTGCCTTATACATGCAGTACTACGCATAATGAATCTACGCAACCTTACAGAAACCGAGATTCAAATATACGAAGCTTCCTCCCTTGTCATCGGGAATGTTTATATAACGATGACCCCGCAAAAGACTATACAATATAACGTATACCAGAGGAGAGTGGGAAACTTATCCTCTTCTGGAGCATTGGGTTGTATACAGAAATTAAAATGGGGGCTGTATGAAAAATAACTCAATATTCCAAGTCATTTCCAAAGCATGCATGTATTTAGTTCATTAAAAGCTCGATTGCTTTGTGTATAATTAATAATACAGTGGCACTCCATGAAGTAGAAATTTGTAGGCAACTGATGATGGTAATGAGTCAATAGTAGTAGAATATACAACGATAACGGATGATGATATACTGACGTATGATTTGGGAGATATAAGTAAATCACAGCTTACGTATTTATTGCCTTGTAAGTCTCATACTGTACCATTCTCCCATCGTTAAATCTCATGAGAATGATATCATTTTTTGCACATGTCTCCCATCTTCATACGTCAGTATATCATCATCTGTTATCGTTGTATTTTCAACTACTATTGGCTCCAAGTATTGTCATCACTAATTACATGTATATTCTACTACTACATCGTACATCGTTCCTGACTTCTATCGTAAATTCACGGAAAACTATACAAAATAGATAGTAGACCAGACAAAGGTGTGCAACCTTGTAGCACTCCCGGGGGGAATACACTTAACCGGATTAGACGGCGGGCCGCACTTCCATTCACATCGACTATCTACTAGTGACTTGCATAAAAAAATCCATTTGGTTACTTACAAATCAGCTTTAGGGACGCTTCGCTATTCATAAAAAAACAAATTCAAAAACAGTGACACTGAATTGAACTCTTGTTACGGGCCGTAGAGTCAAAAACCGCAGCTTGTCGTGGGCCGCAGGTTGTCCATCTCTATAGTAGGCAGTAGATATAGACCTGTATATTGCCCACATACATATGATAAGGTAGCATCATATGATACATGGGATGTGGGCACAGAAATAGATGATTCATCTCTGTAGTATACCATAATACATTACACTGACTACAGTAAGAAATATGAGCAGTTGATAGTAAGTCGTACAACCTGGTCTCTTACTGGTAGTATTGATTTTGAATAGATACAGGAGCCGGTCGTCAAGAAATTCAAGTTATTCTTTTAAGGAGAGAATGGAAAATGAATTGTCTAAAGCGCAGAGAGATAACAGCTGAAGATATATTGGCTTTGCAAGGTAAAACTTGAACAGTTAACATCTTGAATTCATTATATATGCGGAGTTTATAAAACGTATGTTTAACGAAATGTTCAAAAAATTTGAAGGAATAAATAAGCAGAGGCGTACCTGAGGTATGGTAAGTATGGTCCGTGTCATGTACGCCACATCGATGAGGCACCCATGCCCGGATGCCACTTTGCACTCACTTTCTGGTGAAGTCAGACAAGCTTTCAGATTTTGAAATAAATAGCACAATTAAAAGCATGAAAAGTGCAGTTTTAATTTCCATGTAGTGCCATACACTTAAGCTCATTACCTCGGCGTCGGATAGATCCGAATTCCGTTTCGGTGGAACTGATTTGATTGGCTCCGTCACAATCCTTTTCATAATATATGTTCGGGTAGCTTGAACTTCAGTTAGTTCGTAGTAATTTGCCCTGGTCCTGTCGACTTCGATCTAAAAATTGCACAGGTGAAGGAAGGCATAAAAAATGCAGTTGCAAGTTATCTCAAAGAACTGCTACTTTGTTTATATTCAAATATCCTAAAAAATCTGGTTTTAGTCTATTCAAAACACGTTTTGGTTTTGCAGATGTAGCATCCGTTCTTATTTCCGTGAAGCGATGTCTAGAAGCAAGATCATTGTTACGTACATTGGTTGCTGAGCAACACGGTAAACTGAAAACTCTGCTGCTGACAGCGAGATGTTACTATGAACAAGATCGTCACGAAAAAATGAATCGCGTGACCGTTAAAACGTATAAATTGCTCATGACGTCAGGATATGGAATTTATGACGTCATGCTGCTATTCGACGGCGTCGTGAAAAACAGCGACGATTGTTTTGACGCATTTATTATTTCGATTATCGTCTGGAAATGGTTCGAAGACAACATAAAGGCAGGCGACATCTGGCGGAAATATAAAAAATGCGTTTCAGATCTTTTACAAAAGCTTCGTTGCGAGTTTAATTCTCATTTTATTATCATGTCGGGGCGTTATGCGATAAAATTTTTGAATAACACGGAAGCAAAGCAGGAAGATAAAATCCTTGCAAAGGCAGAGATATTACTATGTGTAGGCATAGCTCTGATTACAAGTCGAGCTGATAATGTATGTGCACTTAAAATATTAACGGAAGCCTTGGAATCAGTCGGTCGATATTTCGGTTGCAATGCAAAGAAATACAAAGTAACCGGTCTGCTCTTACACCAGATAGGTCGCACCTACCCTCATGCAATAGATTTCGAATTCGCAAAAATTTCTTTAACGTTTGCTAAAAAGGCGCTAAAAGAAGCGGAAGATTGGGAGGATGAAGCAGAGCTTAAAATTATTATTTCCAAAATCCAACTCGATTTAAAATCAATTCGAGCTGTTGAAAAAATGGCGCGACAGCCCTTGCCTTCTTCCTTCAGCAGTGAAAAGGAAGAATTCCAGTATTTTATGAGATCAATTGAGATTTAGATTCAAATTGTTGAAATACTGACACGACTGCTCTTCCCCACCCTAGCATGAGTGTGATTTATGCTTGCCCTTATAGGCATCATTCAATGGTCCCACGCAACCTAGAGAGCATATATATAATTTGGAATGCACCTGTAAATCTTGCAAAGGGGAAAATGACATTCTGATATTTGGTGAAACGGGGAAGGTTGAGAGTCATTATGTTTGTATTTACTTCTTAATCTGTTGCTGTGAATTTTGGAAAAATACTCAAAAAAACGTTTGACAACTTGACTTCAAGCATGTAGAGAAGACATTGTGAACAGTAATATGGAGTCTGGTCGTAAAATGAGGAATAATTTTCAGACCAGTTTTACAACCAGGTCCTTGATACGGAACTTGATCATTAAGTTAGAGAGTTAGACCTAATATTATATTTGTCATTGTCATGTCATGTCAGTACACTCTGCACAAGGCCTTAATTATTCGGAGACCCTCCCCGATCCTTCAACAAAAATTAATAGAAATAAGTTTTCTAAAATAGAAAAATAAATAAAAACAACAGCAAAATGAGCATAACATATTTGTGTATTAATTTCTTAATTGCAAACCACTACAATACATGTTGCTACAATTCATTTACAGTCGACCCTCGTTCATAGGGACCCTGTTGAGTTGGATGAACGGACTAAATCTCAGTAAAGAGAGGACTTTTCGCGTTGCAATTAATGGTATTAACTCTTTTAATATTTTTACATACTGCAATGTTAAATGATTGTTTAAAATATATAGTTATATGTTGATGTTTACAGTATTTTCTGTTATTTTATTAGTGTGTATCATGTTGTTCAGTGCATATATATATTCCCTATATCGTTCAAGTATACACCATCACCCGACCATCGGCCCCATCTCCATCCCCCTAAATGGACACCCTTCCTCCTATGTACGTTTCAACTGGGGTCGACCGTAATTTAAAACTTTTTCAAACCATTAAGTATATAGCAATAGAAACCCAAGCTATTCCAAGCATGTGATTAAAATTAGTTTAGGAGCATATCTCACGAGCAAAATTGTATCATTTCAAAGGCAAGAACCAGAGCATTCTACTATTCACAATTAAAATACGATTAAATAGGGCTAAGGCTTAATAGGAAACAATAATATCGCACAATATTGCCACCCTTCTAGCACAGAAGTTTTCAAGCAATGGGGGCTTTTCAGGGGAGGAATTGGGATTGGTAAATTCAAACTGTTGAAATATTGATGCAATTCCCCCTGAGGAGCAAGTGGTTCCATATTTTGAATATTCATTTCTCCCGAGGGAGAAATTCAGTATTTCTGAGGAGTTGAGATCACAGATTGGTAGATTCAAACTGTTGCACTTTCTCCAGCAGGGGAAGTGAAGTGGGAAATGAAGGAAAATGGCTGAGAAATCCATATTAGGTTGATAACAACTGGCCTAGCAATAGTAATGCATGGTTTGTGCATCAATGGAAAGATGGGAAACTACAAATAGGCTTTTTTTTCAAGCTTCAGTGTCCAATAATAATATAATATTTACAGCTCAGACGAATCGATTACTCTATACTTCATTTAACCATTATTGAATGTGTTAGCATTATAGGAGTTACGGAATGCAGGATTCAAAGCTTATGCTTATGGCATCAGTCGGCATTACTTCGACCATGAGAATTTCATATCGTAATATATTCTAGTACATAGAAACATTATAGTGATTCAAGTGATAAAATATTGAGAGAAAAAAATAATCTGTTGCTGCGAAATTTGAAGAACTTACAATTGTGAAGAAGAGTTGAAGAACGTTTGACAATTTGACTTCAAGCATGTGGAGTTGGAAGGTAAGGTTGAGTTGGGTCATTAAGTGAGGATTTTGGTCATAAACCAATCAACTCAACAACCAATTTTTTGGAACGGAAAGAAAGGTGATTACTATATCATATTCGAAGCTTCAAAGCTAAATGTAATTTCATGATTTTCGGATTCATATTTCTCTCCTTACAGAGATGACGGTGGAAAAAAAGGGGCCATTCCCATTGAGGGGGCCGGTGCCCTTAAAAATTCAGCTCATATTATTAGCATATAGTATGTAGTACGCAATTTAGTATGTAAATGATAAACTGCCGTGATTTGAACTAAGTACGGTGATGCTAGTGGTGGTGATGTGACAATTTTTTCCAATGAAAGTGATGGGAGTTCTGCATAATTGTACCACAATCCTAGTTATCATTATTATCATATTCATATATCATATTTAAAGGTTTATACATTCATTGCATATGGGATGTTCCTGAAAGAGTTAACTGCCAACTCCACAGCCGATCGCCAAAAACAAATGCAAAATGGGGAATTTTGAAGAGGTGACATACAGACGAGAGGTTACATACAGTGTTTGGGATTTTTCACACAATGAAAGTGTCCAGAAAAAAACGGAAAATTCAAAACAGTGATTTGTGTAAAACATAAACAAACATATTCAAAATACAACAGGTCCTTACTTATCTGGATAGATTGTGTAAATTAGATTTCCAATTTTAAATAAAGTATTTAATATAGAAAAATCTGGAGTGCAGTTTATAAAAATGTTAGTTTTATAGAAGAGAATCGGGACGATGCCCAGGTAAGACTTCAAAATACTTATAAGCATCCAGTTGAAAAAAGAAATAGTTATTTAACTGGACGCAGGTGAGCGTTAGAGCGGTCGGGGCAATTTTTGGGGAAAAAATACCAAAGAACTATGCAAATGTAGGTGGTGTTAAAGCAGTCCTGGTCCTATTTTTGAAGAATTAATACCGCTACAACCTGGCCAGGGATACCCTAAGTAACCAGACTAAATTTGGTTCGAATCGGTCCAAACGAACACACAAACAAACATTGACTATGTATATAGAAGATAGAAGTATATAGCTAGCTTGTGTCAAGAAAACCGGGAAATTTGTCAGGATGAAGGAGATAGATTTTTAATATGAACAGACATTGTTTGACCCAGGCTATATTGGACCATAAGCTGTAGGAAAATCGTTGATGTAATTGCATATATCTAATAATAATCTTATTAAGCGTAGCATTAGCACCAAGTTAACAATTAACTAAAGACTTAGGCATTCGGATTCTTCTTCATAAGAGCAAGATCGGCATCCACCATTTCCTTCACCAGAGATTCGAATTTTGTTACCGGTTCCCAACCAAAGGTTTTTTTCGCTTTTTTCGGATCTCCGAGCAGAAATTCAACCTCAGTTGGACGATAGTATTTAGGATCAACCTTGATCCTAGTGATGCCTGTGCTTTGGTCGAAGCCGACCTGAAAATATTAAGATAGTACAGGTTAATAAATTATCACCACCATTAGCACGGAATCCTATAGCCTGAGAATGTAGTATAGCGTCAAGAAAATAATTCCGATCTAAATTCTCAGGGAAAAATGCAGTTTCGTAGGAGTTACCTCATCAACTCCTTTTCCCTTCCATCCGATCTCAATCCCAACATGACTGAATGATTTTTCAACAAATTCACGAACGCTGTGAGCTTCGTTTGTCGCAAGAACGTAATCTCCTGGTCTGAAGAAATACAAATAAGTATAAACGTTACAGTAGTGAGAGGAAAGTGGTCCAGGTGGACATAGGCTATAGCCAGGACTGTTCGTGCTCACTTCTAAGATTTGTGCTTATTTTCAAAAACAACTAAGAAACATGCTTATTTTCGATTTGCGTGCTTAGTTTGTCATAGAGGTAGATAATATCTAATCACATATGTTGGTTACGATTATCGGTTTTGCCCCTTTCCATACCCCGAGATTTATGAGATGCACGAGCTGATTTTCAAGGACAAAGAACTACTGAAGCAGAAACTTACTTATCACATTGCAACATCATCCACATTCCTTTGACATAATCTCTGGCATGTCCCCAATCACGTTTGGAATCAAGATTTCCCAGACTCATCACATCTGATAAATAAAAAAGATGTTATAGATCAGTGCTCTCCACTTTTTGGCGTCATGGAAACCCTCTTTAATCAAAAGTTATGAGGCTATAAATAGTTCACAACATGCAGTAGTGCCCACAAGTAGGGTACAGCTTTCACAGCTTCATAATTGTATTGAGACGTCAGGCGCAACTTTTTGATATCTAGTGGAGAATTCCCTTTGAGAATCCCTGAAGAAGGGTTGGGAGACGGAATGCCATTCATCCACTTTTCAGTTTATTTTCTAATAGCATCCACCCTTCGTTCCTTCCAAATCTCAGCTTCGCTGACCCTCTATTACTATATCTTATATAAAACTTTATAGCAGGAAGCTCACCTTGCAATCCAAGATGTATCTTTGCGACACTTCTCGAGATCTTCCTCGTCACAAAATTGAATCCTCTTCTCGGACTCTCGTGATTGAACAGGATCCCGTTGCATGTGAACATCCCGTACGCTTCCCTATAGTTCATTGTTATCCAGTAAGCGTAAACTTTAGCGGCGGCGTACGGAGAACGTGGATAGAATGGGGTTTTTTCTGTCTGTGGAATCTCCATGACCTGAGAAGAGGGGGGAATGGAAACAAGGGGTTAATATCATTATGAGGCCTGGTATCACAGATTCTTGATTGTCCTATGTAAAGAGAGATTATAAGAATATGACTGAATGCTCAGTACAGTAATCCGAATTTCGAAT
This sequence comes from Halocynthia roretzi, assembly GCA_013436055.1. Classification (NCBI taxonomy): domain Eukaryota; kingdom Metazoa; phylum Chordata; class Ascidiacea; order Stolidobranchia; family Pyuridae; genus Halocynthia; species Halocynthia roretzi. The sequence goes on from QRAM01000426.1 coordinate 20,072, forward strand.
TTTTAGCACCTCCACTTAGTATTCAGAATTATTTTCATGTCAATATATATCATTCTAGAATCTTATCATTTTCATTGTGATCATTTGGCATGATTGATCGGTAAGAAGTTTTCAGTTGAAGTCAACAATCAACTTTTACCTTTCCATACATCTCGCTGGTCGAAGCCTGATAAAATTTGACAGTGTGCGTCAAATCGCAGGTACGTATCGCATCGAGAAGTCGCAGAGTTCCCAGGCCGTCAACGTTCGCTGTGTATTCGGCCAAATCGAACGATACTTTCACGTGACTTTGGGCTCCGAGATTGTAGATTTCGGCCGGACGAATCTAGAAAAATATTGACAAAGCTATGACTATCGGCTCTGGCTTGTGATCGGATTTCGCATCACGCTACTTTTCTAAAGTGAAATTTGTTCAGGGAACATTAGTTTTTCCGACCTTATGTCATAATTTATACCGTACTTTCGGATGGATTACCCGCGGGTTTTACATGGTTTTGTATAAAAAAAATCGAGGGTGCAGGTTATCCTACGAAGCGGGTAATACATGATTTTTTTCTCCTCTTTATTCCCAATTCTGTAGTTGTCCTGGAAGAATCTTCCAACTTTCCACAGAATCGTTTCAATTATTTTTTACCTGGCTTATAATTTTCACCAAGCAAGTGCTGTCGGTTAGATCTCCGTAATGCAATATCATATTCCCCATTTGATGAGTTGCTCTGTCAGCGTACAGATGTTCAATCAATGCAGTATTTGGTTGGCTCGATCTTCGAACGATACCATGAACTTCATATCCTTTTCCCAACAGCAGTTCAGTCAAATAAGAACCATCTTGACCCGTAATTCCTGGAAGGTACGATTTAGTGAGTCAATGAGCTAAAACACATTTACACATGAATTGATCATGTAAAGCAGTGCCCAAACTTTTTTTAAAGCGACACCAATTTTCGAAAAATATCGAAATCAGAGAGTACTACAGACCACATCATGTGCAGATAGTTTGCAGAGAAAAATATTTATTAATAAATTACTTAATTTCTTGCTTTTGCTATGTTTTGCTGACAGGGTTGTTTCTACATGATGAAAAGACGTTTATATGGAAATGTTACTCAAAAACAGCATATTTCTCTTGTTTATGAAACAACAGACAGGCCGAGAAATTTTTTTTGCCCCCCAGTTTAGAGACCACTGCTCTATTGACCACGGCATATTTCTCTTTGTTTATGCATCAACGGGCGACTGCAGAAATAAAAGATTCAACCCCGTCTCGACCCACAGTTTGGGAACTACTGGAGTCGGATTCCTGTTTATACCTTTGATGATGATGTGATGAATAATAAACTCACACATTACCTGTTATCAACGCGACCTTTTTTTTCGCTTCCGATTCATCTTTTCTTCCTCCTCCATTACTTGCGTGATTGTTCGAAGACATGATTGTAAGATTTAACGAGAAATAAAATCAGATGAAGAGCAAGAAAATTTGATTCTGTGAAAACAAAGATATCCAAGCGGTTCAAATCCACCAAACAATCCAACAGATTAATTAAAAAACATTGATAAATAAACTAATACCCTAAATACCAGTATGTCAATTAGAATTGTAATCAGCTGAAATAATGTATTCCAGAACAACCCGTAAACCTTATATTGTCTGAATATGCTTCACAGATTTTCCTACGATTTGAAATGATTTAACAACAAAGATATCAGACAATCCATAGCCTAGGGCAGGTATTTCACCTTCGCTGTTGAACACGCTCTGGACGTAAAACATCTGCTTTCCAAACACAACAAATGCTATTTAAATATTTACTTGGTTACAGTCAAATTATTTCGCGATGCTGACAGTCATGGGTGATTAATTATATTATATTTTAAGGTATAGTATCCAAATCCACGCATCGCGGTTACTAACGTTAAAAACCATCGACGTGTTTCCTTGGCCGTACTTCGTGCCGGAAGTAATTCCTATCTAAGGTAACTAGGATCGTTACAGGGAGGCTTGAATAAAACTGCTTATAATGCTAATTTTACTCAATATATCACCCCAAATAGCTTGTATGAGATGCTTACTACAATAAACAACAATCATTCAAACATTTCGAGCAATTTTACGAAAAATAGACACCACGTATGACGTATTCATTCAAGTATAACGCATGACGTAACTGAGACGGGTTCAGCAGGGGGAGATATTAACTAACAAACGTTCAGAAATAACAAAATGTCCCTAAAATTGACATTCATAGTTCAAATTTAGTAATAACACTTGAAAGGTCATAAATATATTTATTAACCAACGACTTTCAATAGGCCTTCCTCGGAGAAATCTTGTCCTAATTTACTGGCTGGCTACGGTAACATCGAGGCAGTGTATTTTAGTAACCAGTGCTTATTGCTGCATAGTCAGTTTAAGAATGGACTTAAACAGCGCTACGCGACATATTATATTCGTTGTTACACGCGTATAGGAAATGACATGTTTCAGAACTGAACACATTAACATCAGATATACGAAGGTACACTCGTAACAATACAGGAAGCTTCATCGGGAGAGATTGCTGACTCCTGAGGGATGATAGCACAGTACTGCTACTACTGCTTATGCACTATATTAATTGCCTACTGCTAGTTTATACATGTATTCTAGCTTTTAATTCTATATCTTGTGAATGAATCAAAGTACATATCTCGTCATTCCCTATACACATGTAACAATGGATATAATACGTCACGTATCGTGACTGTTCAAATCCCTTTCCACACTGACTATGGAGAAATAAGCACTGGTTATCTTAGTAGTAGAAAATGTTTAACTGTAGCTGGGTTTTAGCAATAAATTAGCTCTCTATAATAAACTACTGAATTCAAGATGAAGTCTAGTCATTTATACAGACGTGAAAAGTCAAAAGGAGCGAGAAAAGACACAGCACCGAACAACGGAGACCAATTATAGTAATTTTAATATATACGATACTTTAATCCATTTCTATGACCTAGAATTGATGGCTACACGTGATACCCATATTAAACGCGGACTGTCGGATGTAATGAAGGAAGTAAAGCCTAGATACAACTGAGTATTTATGTCATGAGAATAAGTAGAAGCACACACCTTGCTATTTCTATTGATACTCACTCAGGCGAGCCGTATACATTTGCGGGTCATAATCTCAATAAAAGGATAAATAATGATAGTTCCTTGCCTCTTAATGCGCCTGCTCGAGTCTATATAACTGGATATACTTTATATGTTGTGGAGAGTACTTGAAAATTCAGCCCATGTTATTGGCATGTATCTGTGTGTAACACATATATAGTTTCCTGTCAATCACACGCAATTTAGAATGTAGACGATACACTACATTGATTGACAACAACGGGAGTTCTGCATAATTGTGTACAATTCTAGTTTATTATGGAAGCCAATTTATTGACAAAACCCAACTGCAGGTAAAAATTTATCTTAGTAGTAGAAAATATTCAACTGCAGTCAGGTTTTGGCAAATGGCTATGTGGCAATAATCTGTAGATATTTCAGTATTAAAAAATATTAGTAGTCAATATATAATATTCAATTACAGCTGGGTTTCGCCCATAAATTGGCTTTCTAAAATAAATTCCGAATTCAAGATGAAGTCTAATCAGTTGTGGAGATGTGGAGTCAGGATGCACAAGCGCATAAAGGGCTGATATGAATAACCTATAACCTCTCTTCATATAACCTATAACCTTTCTTCATATAACCAATCAGTCACTCATGTACATCAAGTTATATTATTTCGTTAAGCACTGTTTAGATTTTCCCGTTCATGCACACAACGTAGACTTAAAAACATCATTTATCCATGCGGGAAAAAAATAATTGCAAATCTCTATTTTACTACTCATATTACGACATCTGCCGCTTACCAGTTGCAGTGTTATGCTCGCGTCGAATTCAATCTGTCAGCTCGATAAATATTTAATGAAAATTAACAATGTAAATCAGGGGTGTGCTGTGTGCTAGTAAAAATAGAAGTGGTTGAACGCATCATAAATGCTCTACTAGGAGGATGGGGTGTGTTCATATTTTATCAGTGGGTATTTCCCGTACAGTATTTAACAAATATTGCTTCTTGTATACTTCACCGAGATAGCTTGCACACGCAGAATGGAAAATACGCCCCCCCCCCTCCGCCGGCATCGTATTGGTATTGGTATTGGTAACGTATACACGAAATATACAAAAATAACATCAAATGGTTCCTTTCCTTCCTTATACGTGCTATAGAATAGTCTTGAGTAGTGTTTTCATCATGATAATATGCATATGTCTATACCACTTTTTTGCAGAATTCACAGTGCACTCCGAGATAGCCGGCAGGGCATTGGCAGTTATAACCTCTCGGGTTAGTTGACCTAACACAAGTTCCTTCGTTTTGGCATGGGTTTGAATCGCAGGGGTTGGAACCTATTACACAGTTGATTCCGGAATAGCCTTCAGCGCATTGGCACTCATAACTTTTCTCTTCATTAGTACAAGTTCCTCCGTTTTGGCACGGGTCTAAATCGCAGGGGTTGGGAGCTATTTCGCAGTTGATTCCGGAATAGCCTTCATTGCATGTGCAGGTGTAACCTTCCTCATCATCAGAACAAGCACCTTCGTTTAGGCACGGGGCTGATTCGCAGGGTTCTCTTTGCGCACGTACATCACTTATCATACAACTAACAAAGATAGATGCAACCGCTACTAGTACAATTCCACTGATATATCTTGCCATTGCGATAATGTACTTGTCGATATCGTGTAGATAAGAAGATATGAGCTGTGATCTCTATATCGGTTCGACTCTAGCTGTGCCTGACTTACTTTGCAACGTTGCTATAGCGCTGTAACTTCACGCGATTTGATTGGTTAATCTCTAAACGACTTGCAAACTGATTGGATATTCATGTAAAACGTCACACACACATCTACACTTAGCAACGTTTATTATGTAATAATGATTTTTTGTAGCGCTCCCAGCAGGATGCCGCTTCCTCTGGTGATTTGTTGGATGCAAAAGTTTTATAACAGCTCCATTCTATTTGGAGTGTATAATGCTAGCTGCCTGGTAAACAAGTGAATTAGCTTCCGGCACTACAGTTTCTGGGAAGCTAGTAAGTAACTCTTGTATTGTATCACAAACTGTAATGTTTCGACATACTGTAGTGACTGAAGTAATAAGAGATGAGGCTTCATGGAATCGATTCTTCTACGTTCGAACTGCGCGCGTAGTGAATAAAATGCACTTCGAAAGTTTGCGAAAAATTGCGTTCGCTGTGTAAAGTGTGTTTGTGAATGGCAGCATGCTATAATTACGGTAACCGGTCGAATTTTTGGCGGGAATATTCAAAATTGACACTTTGTTTAACACCATCTCGAAAGAACTTATTTGAACTTGTCTTGATACTTTTTTAACAGTGAAATAAACATCAAAGTCTATAATGCATGGTAGTAATTGATTGCGATTTACCGCGGGAGTAATTACAATGAAAACCCCGATAACACTAGCATTTTGGGAGCTGGGAACGGATTAATTCACTTCCCATTATTTCTAATGGGTATAACTGATTCTGACTTCGAACAATTTATAGTTCGAACGGCCTTCTGGAACGAATCAAGCACAAAGTACGTCAGATAGAGATTGAGTGGCTTGGAGGAGTTGCGCAATATAACTCCATTGTTACTGAATAATAGTATGATAAAGTGTCACACTCGGTGACAATGCTTGTGATATGATGGAGTAGAAAGAAAGGGAATATAGTAAACATTCGATTATCCGAACATATCCCGGTTCCGACAAGTCCGGATAATCGAGGTTCGAATTTTCAGACCTCATGATATGACTCATGGACTGCAGTGAGACGAACAGTTTATAGTAATTACCGTTAGGTGGCGTGTT
>QRAM01000426.1:39724-74885 GCA_013436055.1 Halocynthia roretzi
TTGTGTAACTTAGTGTACAAGTGTCTGTAAAACCACTGTACTGCAACTTCCAAGTGCTGTGACCCCTTTTAATTCAGAATGAGTGCCCCATAGTAACTTGATTTAATTGGTTTTAGCTTCGGAGGATAGTGAGAGCAGAGTGAGTGTTGTTCCTCCATCATCCACATTCTTCACCACGCCCCTATCACGCCCACAAACCCATGGAAATTTGGATCCTGAAACTGCAGCAGTTGTACAGGTAAAAATTCTATATACTGACGCGTATAAGCTTATATCTACGTAATATTAACTACATCACAGAGCTTAACCGATAAAACTTGCAAATTTTACGTGGACTTAAAGGTTGTACGACATTTTACAGGAAGCAAACCGGAATCGCGGTAACCTGACACTGAGTAAGAATCCATTCTTGATTTCATTGTATGGACCAAATGTGAGCAAACCTGTTTACGTAGCGCTTGAAGTACTTGGAGCTGGTGATAGCTTCGTGAGTCCATAATTACGTTTAGCGTTTTTAGTTTATTTACAGTTTGTATTTAAATCCTCGATTTAACAGCCAAATGAAAACACGAACAGAATGAATGGAAAAATCAATCTATCGCATTTGTTTTGACATAAAAACATTTCTCTTTTCCGTTTTATCTCTACATTCCGTTACCCTGATCTAAACATCTTAAAATGACGTTCACTATAACTATATATACTGTTGCATACGATTTTAAGTTTTTTTCATCACTCCGTGCGGCTTAAAATCAAGGGCGGCTTTTATTGTTTTTTCATCATTTCGTGCAGCTTATAATCGAGTAAACACGGTATATGTACTGTAGCATATTATTTCATTATAGTTTTATATAAACTGCATATATTTTAACAATCTCCAAACACATTCAGGGATTTCTCGCCGTTTTACCGAAAGACCAGCGAGGCTCAAGCGTCAGTCTTATAAGCTGCGGGTCAGAGGTCATACAGATAAACAAAAACTTTTTTCAGAGATTCGCCGACGAAACTGTCTACAGTCTCATAAATATGAAGGTAATATGACGTCACAGTCCCCGTCATAATCATTATTCTCATCCGTGTTTTTACGTAACTATCAATCTTTTCACAGTTCCCGCCTTTCCCCAAGCAACATGAAATTCTGCAGAACCTGCGCGATTCATTCATGTGGAAAGACTACAAACAGAAAACGCTAGATGACGCCCTATCCCACCTATATCGACCCGTTATTAAACAGTAGCGCAAGAGAATGACTCAGCAAAGAAATATCCCGACCAAAAGAGAATGTGGGTTCGAATTTCACCAAAGCCATCTCTGTGTCCTTGAGCAAGACACAATAACCCATCTCACAGTCGACCCAGCTGTGGTCACTGTTGCTGTGATGGTGACCCAAAATGAAGTTATAGCAGTTTGCACTGTTTAATTCTCATTCATACCTGACCATACATCTGTACATCGTCTATCATCTCCTAATCGTTAATAAATATTAGAGGTAAATATTACTGAGGAATTCTCTATTTTATCGGCGAGGAAGCGTGGGTAGGCAGATTGTTATATATTTTGAATTTCTCGTTCAAATATTCGGTTGATCTTGCCAGAAAATTATCAAAAATTAATATTTCGTTCAGCCTTATATAATTTATTTGATTAAAATTTTAGTTGTTTCCTCTTTTGAGCCATGTTAGAATTATTTAATGCATTTAATAAACTATTCCTGAATTATTTCTTTTATATTACGTGTTAACGGAGAATGGGAGTTCTTACATCGAACTTTCTTATGCAGTCCTAGGTGTTATTTAAGTTTGACATCCTTGCTCTAGATCAGCTTCCTCTGCAAATCGGCGAAAAACTGAATTTGGGCCAGAATCGGGGGATTTTGGGATTTTTTTTTGCAAGTTAAAATTAAAAAATTAGTTACATTTTGTTCATCAACAATCAACAAAGGCAGATATCACGTTTTTAGACCTCTATATTCGAAAAAAACGCGCGCAATTCACGATTTTATATCGGGATGACGTCACACCAAACTGGAAGATAGTATCTGCCTGGTGAGTTCCCTCGGTAAGGTAATGAACAGTCTGCAGAGGAATTTCTCCTCAAACGAATCACCCTTAGAAATTCGAGAAGACTACATTTACTGACGTCCATAACATATTTACAGACGATTAATTTGAATAACAGTTCTTAAGTAAATACATTTCATAAACGTTTTATAGTTGTGAGAGCATTTGTAAAGGTTCGACCATATGACTCTTACAAAGAGGAGTGGCGCTAAAACGTAACTTAGTAAATTTGCCTTCGACGTATTTACTTTAAATCTTTGAAACCTCCTCAATTTTCAAGGAATTTTATCAGTTCGCGCTTTTCAACTATATTTGTAATGTTTGACTAGCAGAAAGTCATGAGGTAAGTCTTGAAAGGATTTAATGTTGGTTTTAGTAAGCACAATCATATTTAGATAGAAGATATATTTACTTGTTTTACGTAGTGATAGATGATGGAACATTATATTAAAGTACAGACTAGTTGATGTGAAGTTACATATTATTCTGGCTTGAAAAACTGTAGTAAGCACAGTTTAAAAATTTCGATTATTTTTTCTTACAATGCAGCGACAGTGACTGTTTAATGAAGAACCATTTCTAGTTTTACTATTCAACTGATCGTTTATAAAGCAAGTTAAAATGGTTTGCGATAGTTTTAGTGCTCATGATGAGATGGAGAAGCAAAGCAAAATCTAATTTCATTTGTCTTAAGTGAGATTCATATATCCTAGAGTAAAGTCGAGTTTTATGACCTAAAAGTACTTAACAACTTGACTCGACTTTAATTATAGTTAAGTCAAGTCAAGATAAGACTTACTGAGGTGAATTACCAGAGGTGTGCAACCAGCGGCTTGCGGGCAGCTGCGGTATTTGAATAAAGTACGGCCCGTAACAGGAATTCAGTGCCACTGTTTTTGATTTTATATGAATAGCGAAGCGTCCCTAAAGTTAATTTATTTGTTTTGCAAGAAAACCAAATCAGATTTTTTTTATGCCAGTCACTAGAAGATAGTCGATGTGAAATGCAAGTGCGACCCGCCGTCTAATTCGGTTAAATGATTTGGCCCGGGAGTACTACAAGGTTGCACACCTCTGTACACTGTACACCGTGTAACCCATTTCTTTGTTCAGCTTTACAATATTGCTTATTCAGTATGTGTAAGTGTTTTTGCGATACGTTTTCGCGTATTAAAAAAGAGTACAATAGACAGAAGCAAATATTAAGCATCACCACAGCAACAGTCGATTTGGCAACTGACATTTACACGGTAATCGAATACAAAAATGTTCTGGAATCCGAATTCCTTGTAAGATTTGCCATCGGGCTGCTGGTATTTTCTTTTCCTATCTGGTGCTGTTACGTTTATCTTAACATCTTGGCTTACGGGAAAGAAAAAGGAAATACGATCCATAAACAAGTCAGGTTTGTAAAACTGATGGAAATCACTTTTGAGTCTCTTCCTCAGCTGACAATAAATCTCTATCTGCTCTCTGGATGCGTAGACTCGGATCATATTATTTTCTATATATCTGCAGCTGTTTCCTTCATCAGAGGTTGTTGGACTATTTCGGAAGTAGAAGTCCACGATTTCAAAAAATACATTCAAAAAAAGTGGTTGAGATATTTTATAACATTTTTATCTTTTCTGTTTATCGGTTGTTTAATAACTTCAAGACTTTTGGCCTTTATATACAGTTCTCATTATTATTCATACGCTACTACCGCCTTTTCTGTACGGGTCATCGCGGTGATCATATTCGTGGAAGATTTACGAAGCCGCCGCTCTAGGTGGAAATGGAAAGAGATATTTCATATCATTCTCATATTTTTCGTTAATTTTTTCACCTACGTTGAATATAAGAAATGCAAATATTGTTTTAAAATACTATTCTACATCATTTTCATTTCGGAAAACGTTTTCATGTTTGCTTATCCTATCATTAGGTCAGAGCAATTAGTACCAGTATTACAAATTTCAAATGGCATCATCACATCCCAATTTCCTCAAACATTTAATATCAATGAATTGGTTTCACTTGACATTGATATCAACTCAACGAATTATTGTTATTTTAAACAATCAGACATTTCAAAAGCAGAAGCAAACATGACAGAACAAAACTCTGTTAAGAAACAGCAACAACAATTCGTCAAATTGAAATATCTTTTATGCCATCAATATTGTTTCCATGGGAACGTCTATGAGAACGTTTTTCTACTGCATATTCCACTTAATGCTGTTGGTTTCTTTTTTTGGATAATAATTGAATCTATAAGATATTATGCAAAGCTCGTTCATTCAAATGAACCTGGTGGAGTAGAAGAACTCGAAGAAAAACCCGTTGAAGTATTATCAACAATAATGTCATCTATTTATCGCCTATCGTCATTTGCGGTTTCACGGGCATGAAGTAAAAATTGAAAAATAACTTTCCGAATGGAGCTGTTGGCATTCACTGCAGCGTAATTGCCGCAGTTATATACATACATATCATTACTATATTTAAATATCTTTCTTTGTAACTTCAATGTAAACAGCTGTATTGTTAAACATATATAATTTCGCAATACTACAGCAATTCAGTTTTTTAACCAGAGGTTAATTCAATCACTTTAAGATTTAAAATGATATTGTTTTTTTCATCATTTCGTTCGGTTTACAATCAAGGGTGGCTTACAATAATTTTTCAACGCAATTTCGCTATCCATTGCAATAATGATTATCTTGCAATTGCAGTTATTACATTTTACTTTATTCCAATGCGTCATGACTCTATTTCACATTGTGCTACATCCTCACACAAATCGTTAAATTGAGACAAGCCAAAGACAAATAATAACCACTAGAACAGGCTTTGAAGTTCCTTTAGTACTTTACTTTGTGAATTCTCTTCATGCCTTTTATTGTTCTATTTATTTACATGAACTTTTTGAATTTTAGTAATAAAAATGTTTCATCGCAGCTGAATACTCAGTCTTTAAAGTGAATTGTTTAATACATATTCATTTTTAAAGGATAAAATGCAGTTGCTAGGATACTACGGGGTAATCAACTCACTACGAAACCTCAACCTAGACCCTGAATGCAATATTCCAACTCGAATCAAAGTCCAAACCCTATTATTCCTTACAAACAATTAAGCTTAGACCAGACCTGGACAAAACACGGCCCTTTGGCTGACGTTGACCGGCCCAAGTAAGGTTAAATAGAAATTAGAAAAGAAACGTATTGTAGCATCCGGCCATTGTTTTTTGATTGAATAAATGATATTTTTCGTAAGGCAAACTAACTTTTTCATTGTTTAATAGTCATAACATTTACTCTTACCAGTCACAGCTTGTCAAAACAATGCAGTTTACCGCTTTTTACGAAGAAATAAAATTAATGTTATACAGAAATGAGTTTAGGCTATTGGCTCGGCCCTCAACAATATTTTTTGTTTCTCATGGCCCCCTGGGAAAAATAATTGCTGCAAATTACGGTTGCTGCAAAGCTCCATTAATCGTATATAAACAAGGATGTCTTGAAGCTTCACGGAGACAAGTTATTAGATAGAAAATTATTCTTGAAATGATTAGGAACTAAGCGATGGGGTACGTGTATACTATAATGCTTACTATATGTGACCCAGTGCTCCGCAACCAGCCGAATTTTGAAAAGATTATGAGTGTGACGCATGTGACAAAAAGGTTGCAGGGCACTGCTGTAACCAATGACTTATACCACTGGAATGATTAAAACCACGACCTTGTATAGCGAGTAGAATTTACGCTACACTTGAACTGAATATCTTCAGACATCGGTGGTGCGTGAATTTTCGAATCAAAAACTATCATTTAGGACTAAGAAACCTATACAAAGGATTCGCTTCGTATAGCAAAGGAATTCCCCCCCCAACATAGAACGGAGAACGAGGAACAAAGCAAGTGTAAGAAATGTAAGACGAAGATAATGGGTCTGGGGTCAATTTTACAAGTACCATTTGCAAAGAATAAAAGGCAGTTGCTAGGGTACTACGGAGTAATCGAATCACTACTAAACCATCTACAGTCTGCAGTCTAGATGCGGCACTCTACCCAAAACCAAAGTCCGGAACCCCGTTAGTTATTACCTACAATTAGGCTCAGACGGTTGCTGCAAAGAAACAGATGTGTAGTTGTTGCAAGACCTCGACACTTGAACTGAATATCTCCAGACAGACAGAATTCTCAAAACAAAAGCTATCATTTAAGACGAAGCAACTTATACGAAGGATTCGCTTCGTTGGAAGCTTTTACCGCAAAATATCGAACGAATTCATCCCCCAATCTAGAGCGGAGAATGAGAACAAAGCAAGTGTAAGACAAAGATAATGGGTCTGGGGCGTCTATCTTACTAGTGGTACGGGAGAGCCATACAATTGGTACGCCAGCATCTTCGAACTTTAATTAAATTTACGAGCATAAAGCATTAATTTATTCGATAAAGTTAAAACTTAGTCTACTTGTTGTGATTTTCTTGTAACCGCTTTGCAAAGTTATATAGTTTGATAATTAAAAGATTCAATTATTGTGATTGTCGAGAGAAAATTTTAGGCAATATTAATATATTAAATCTCCAAGTGGTACGCGATAAGAAAAAGGTTGGAAAGGACTGCTCTAGTAGATGAAATCTGTCGTTGTGATAGGGCTCATTATGGGTTTGGAGTAGGTGTCATGTCGGTAGCCCCATATCTATAAGTGCGTGTCAGACAGCTTATTTCAATAGTAGAAAAGGTTCAAATGCAGCAGGGTTTCGACTATAATTTAATTTTTACATAATAAACAACCAAATTCAAAATGAAGTCTAATCAGATATAGAGATATGGAATCAGAATGAGCAGGTACATGAAGAGAAGGCAAGAGAGGGAACTATAATTCCACTTTCCACTTTCAACAATGTTTGTTAATACTCAGCGCACTATCACTTAATCTCTTTTTATAGCAGGCGTATTTGAAAACAAAACACCGTGACCACATTTAAAACGCCCTTTGTCTGGTATCTTCTTGGGCCACCTTCTTGAGATATTTATGTAAATTTAAGCACCCAGTGCCCCCCATAGCGCTCCCTGCCCCAACCCCTCCCCCCTCCTTGAAAAGTCACAGCGCCCCCGTTGAGAACCACTGCTCTAAAGCCACGTTAAAAGCTACGGCTACAGACAGACATGTTTGATATAAAGTTTGTGTGTTGTCTGACTGTAAACATGTGTGTGATAAAGTAGATCAACTCGCTCTACAGATACATTGCATTCTTAAGTAAAATCATCATGGGCTGGTGGTCGAAAGCGAAGGACTTACACAGGAAAATTAAACCAGGAATCCACATGGTCACTGCAACTGCTGACTTTATAACAGACGCTTTGACAGTCTCGGAATATTCTCGAACTCAAATCTCAGATGTGGTTTATGTAGCAATCGTGTTCTTGATCGCATCCTTTCCTATTTACGTCTGGTATATGATCAAGAATATTCAAGCATTCGGCAAGGACAAAGACGATGAAATACACAAGAAAGTGAGGTAGGAAACAACCATTGGACAATTTCTCGTAAATATTATATGAACCGGCGTAAACCGTAATTTTTCAAATAAAATGCGCACCCTAACTATGACGTCCAGATAGCTGAAAAACCTTTATACCTTTGTGTGAGAAAAAACGCTGCGCCTTTCAGGGTTTGAGGGGTTCTTAACTGTTTTCAGTACAACTTCCTGATTCTAGTGATATAAGAATTAACAAATATTGCTAACCAGAATTATTTACAATTTTTATAATTAGTGTCGCGCATCTACCGTCGTTTGCGACTAGAACTTTAATATACACATTGTACTAAGAATTAGATGATTAAATCCATATCAAAAAACTATCCATCTGGTCAGACACATCACGAATAGAACGATTTGCATTCTATTACAGATTTGCCAAGCTAGTCGAGATTGCTTTCGAATCTCTTCCTCAATTGACAATCAATGTCTTCCTTATTGCTGGATGTACAAAATCAGAAAACCCGATATTCTACATTTCTGCTGTTATCTCCTTCTTAAGAGCTTGTAAAACTGTCGCTGAAGTTGAAATGGATCAGTTCGAAACAGAATTCAACAAGAAAATTTACCGCCGTATATTGTTTGGAATCACATTCCTATTTCTGGGTTGTTTCATTTTTTTAATTATGTCTCATTCGCACTGGGATTTCGTGGATTTTTATTTTTGGTCTACGTATACGGTCTATACCGAAACCATGAATTGAAATTAGATCAACAGCTGGTCATATTTTTTCTTTTTTTGGTCAGTTTTTTCGTCTACATCGAAGTAAAATGGCGGGGAATGAGCTCACGTACGATACTAAGTCTTAAAATACTCTTCTATCTTTTGTTTTTGTTTGAAAATCTGGTGATGGTGGTTTTTGTAAATTTTACTCCAGTGTCCGCTCCAGTGAACACAACAATACAACCCCTACCACAATACTATGAACTCGACCAAGTCCCCAGCATAATTGACACCGTGATTAACAATGAAGCCATTGAGGAAATAACAAAATTAACAAACCCATCTTATCATTGCTACCTACCGAACGTCAATTTGACGACGCTATTGGTGAATGGAGAAACTGGGAACACCGATACTACCACCCACATCCTGCTAACACAAACTACAGATACCCCAACCTCAACATTTCTAAATGGGAACACTACGGAAACCCCAACCTCAACATTTCTAAATGGGAACACTACGGAAACCCCGACATCAAACCCAGCGAATGTCACTGACAATAACCTGATAAAACTTCCCATCGACAGAATTAACCAATTTTCATTTAATTGTTTTAAATATTGCTTACATGGGAATATCCCAGAGACAGTCATTCCATTGCACGGTACATTGAATGCTGTTGGAATAGTTCTTTGGATCGTCATTCTAATTATTAAGTTGAAAACCAATAACTCGGAGAAATGCGAAGACTGACTGATTGATGACGTCACAATTGTGGGGAATTCAAATTGAGTGAATTCCCGCCAGATCTTGATTATTTCTAAGATTCCTGCTTATTTTTAAAAATAGTGTCTTAGAAAATATTATTGTGCCTATTTTTAAGAAACGTGTTTATTTTTTATTTGCGTGCTCAGTTTGTCTTATTATACGTAGAAAGTATCTAATCACATATGTTGGTTACGACTATCGGTATGACCCTTTTCGTCCCCCGAAATTTGTTTCGTTGAACGAGCTGATTTTCACGAACAAAGAAATGCTGAAGCAGATCATTTCTAATTGAAAATATTATAAATGATTTGATCTTTCTCACTTGAATAAATGATTTTCAAAAGATTTTTGTTTATTTTTTGTAGTAAGATTTTTAGATAGATAGAGGTGAGAAAGGTCACAATAGCAACAAACGATTCCTTTGACCTCTTGTGTGAAGTCCCAGCAGATACAAATAATAAAGAGATTGTGAGGTACAATGCGGATAAGTTTATTTCTGTCTTTCCGCAACGCTGGGTAATGAAGGAACAGTTTCATTGATATTTTTTGATGATAATGCGTTTTGATAAGTGAAACCTAACAACCCTGAGCCACTGCATTGTTAGCATGGTTCATATAGAGGGAAACATGGTAACACAATCAAGTCATATGATGATAAACAATACAAAATCTACTATTGACCGGGTTGAGCAGGAACTAAATAAGCTGCAAACATGCATAAGGATAACGTTAGCACAGCTGACATTCAGTTGGTAGTTGAAGAACGTCTTACCAGGCTGTGATTTTGCGTCTCTGTTTTAACGTTAGTATGTAGTGAGGCTTAAATGGCAAAAAAATTTAGTAAGCGAAAAGAGCAAGAGTGAGAGTGGGAGTGAGAGTGGGAGTGAGAGTAAGAGTGAGAGGGGTTCGGTGCCGCCCACGTTTAGAAGCGTTGGCAAGGTTCCCCTTTTAGTATAAAGTAGACCAGCAGTTCTTAAACTTTTTGGACTGCGCCCCCCTTCACCCCCGCACCCTGCTTCACCCACATTGACATGGACCGCAGCTTTCCGCGGGATGCAGGTCGCACACGTCCGGGCTAAATAATCAGTGAAAAATTTAATTTTTCGATTTTTTTTCGCTTGAAATGATAAAAAAAGCCTAAGAGAAGCTTCTACTACCATTTTTACTTCTCTAATGTAACAGAGAGAGGAGAAACGACTTTCACTATACAGATGAACCAACGGGGGTAATTTTATTTCTTGCCAAAGATAGGGATATTTATGTAAATGTAAACGCCTAGTGCCCCCTGATCTCTGTCCACCCCCTCGAGTTCCGTCCACAGCGACCATGACCACGACTACAGCCTACGTTTAAAACCACGTTGCCTCACTGTAAACATGTGTGTGATAAAGTAGATCAACTCCAGATAACTTTGTCACTGCATGAGTATAAGCTATTATTTTCATTCACTCAATAGATACATTGCATTCTTAAGTATTAAATCATCATGGGCTTTGTAACGAAAGTGAAGAAATTCTACCGTCGTATGAGCATACAATTAAGCATGCTGGTTGCATCAATTGACTTAGGAACCGACATATACACAGTCACCACATATTTTCAAGCTGAAATATCAGTCGCGGTTTGGATTGCCATCGGTCTACTAGCGATATCAGTCCCGATCTATGTGCTGTTCATGATCAGAAGTTGTCAAGCAATTGGCAAAGACAAAGACGATGAAATACACGAGAAAGTCAGGTTGGTAACTAATGCTGTACGGGGACTCTTTAGCATGGGGGGGGGGTCGATTTGCCCGAAATTTGACCCAGGCAAATATACCAGTCCAGACTTGGTCATAGCACGGCCAGCCGGCCACATTGTTTTACGCAGGCAACAATATTAATGTAATTAAAATTAACAACTGTAAATTGAACTGGTAAACTTTTGCATATAATCGGTTGAAACGGGCACTTCATGTCCCCTATCATTTCGGTATAATATACTAGAGATATTCGGCGACGAAAAAATTCTCTTCTAATAATTAACAATATTAAAACCTCTAACCCAGAGGTTCTCAACGTTTTCTCCGTATTCCTCCCTTACCAACCTCAGACGCTTGCATTTCCTCCCCAGACGCTTGTTCATTACAGAAAACAAAAGAACAAAAAATCAACCACATATTTACAAATTTTTATACAACTTTAATGAGAACCCTGAGCCTCATGCTGAGAAACTAATAGTCATTTGTCATTACAACTCGAAGCTAGTAGGTAAATCTAGATTCTAGGAAACTATCATGTAGCGCATGTAGACCTTACATAAACAGAAAAAAAACACCTAGAAACTATTTTCAAAATTCCTCCCTTGGGCAAATTTCCTCCCAGGAATTTTAAATTCCTTCTATTGGTTGAGAAGCACTGCCCTAACCCTTCTTTACCATTCCTCACAGATACGCCAAACTCCTCGAGATTGCTATGGAAACTTTTCCCCAATTAGCGCTCAATGTCTACTTGTATGCCGGGTGTACAGTACCTGACAATATAATCCTCTTATTTTCTGCGCTTTGGTCGTTTGTTCGAGGTTGCCACACCGTCGTCGAAGTTGAAATGGAACAGTTCAAACACAAGAAGAAATCTCGCCTTTATCGGTTATTATTTGGAATGACTTTCTTAATGACTGCCTGCCTCGTCTCTTCTCGTATATTAGCTTTAGTCTACAGCGGATATTACTCCCATTATGCAGCGGCGTCTCTATCTTTAAGGTTTCTCTCAGTGCTCATAATACCATGCTGCCGTTGCAGTGAATGTTGCGTTGGGTGTTGTGAATTTGACTCCTATCTATTCTTAGTAGTGAGTTTTTTCACTTACATTGATGTAGAACAAAAAAAAGGAAACAGCCGCTGGAAATACGGGTTTTACGCGCTGTTTTTACTAGAGAACGTGCTCATGCTTTACCCGTATGCCACTTTAATTACAATACCGCCGCCTTCATTTGACGCTACTGTGGAAGCACTACCATTTAACGTTACAGGGCAGGAACTACCGTCATCCTATGAAATTATCCAGGTTCCAAGTTTAGTTAACTTGGTGATTGCCAACGAAGCTTTCGAAGAAACATCTAAATTAACAAACCCTTCCTACCATTGTTATCTTTGGAGTGATACTTCGACTATAAAAGCTATCAAAGATGCCGATGGAGGGTATGTTAGGCTGACTAACGGCAGTAATGGAGGGTATGTCAGGCTGACTAACGACAGATGGGCGAAATTGCCAAATTATGAACTGTCGTTATTCAAAAAAAGTTTCACATTCAGGTGCATCATATATTGTCTTCATGAAAATATTTATGAAACGGTTATTCCATTACATGCTACACTAAATAGTGTGGGGATTTTTCTGTGGATTGTTCTACATATATTTCGCCGAGAAGACCGAGACCCATAGATCCGAGCTAAATAATTCGCTTCTTTAGGAGGCATTCGACTGTTTATTTGTAAAACTCCTTCGTGCATTCCATAACTTACGAACAACCAACCGAAATTTGGCGGGAAAAAACGTATTACAGTCATCGCTTGCTATATCGCGGATTCACTACATCGCAGATTTTTTCAGCTTATTTCTACATAGTAGAATTCGACGCTGCAATACGAACGAAATTGATTTCCGTCCAAATTTAGTTTTAGTTAACACTCAGTTTGATGCCCAACCCTTCTCTTCGATATATATACAATGAAGATTTGTTCCAGTATTATTTCATTGTACAATAATTTGAGTAGCTTTTTGTATCATATCAAAATAGTGTACTGGCACTTTTGTTTGCAATTCCCTGTTACAACTCTTAGAATCTTGCTGGTGGCAGCACAGTAGCGCCCGGTATTTTTAAACGCATTGTGCTCGTATTGTTGTTGTTATTATTTGCGCTGAGGGTGTGTGCGCGCACGTTGCCCAACCATCTCCATAGTATATTTCTGTGTTATTACGTTTTTATCATGGCCGGAAAAAACAAAATACTGGTTGTAGTACATGAAGTAGAATTTTAGAGATAACAAATGAATGAAACGCTACATTGATAAAGTAATATGGAACGAAAGACCCTTCGGAGAAGTAGTTAATAATGGATTGGAATTCACCCGATTCCAATTTTCAGCTAACTAATCAACCACCGAAATAAACGGTGTTTCCTTTCCTCAAAATAAGCGATGGGTGAGGTATGAGAGTAACAGGGTAGAAGAAATTTATCTACAAATAAACGCCCATGTGCTTATGAAAATGGTTCGAACATCAAATGTTCACGATGTATTATATTTTTTATTTGTAATGGAATTTTTGTAGCTTACAATGTAAATAGCTGATTTTTTTCATGAAATTGTTTTGGTAGGATGAAAAATCAAGGATTTATTATTTTTTTTTCATTTAATTTGATGAATTTTTACTGTAAAGTCGCTGTGATTCGATCATATTAATAATTTTTCCGATGCTTGATGATGTAGGACAGAGGTGTGCAACCTTGTAGCACTCCTGGATCAAATACACTTAACCGGATTAGACGGTGGGCCGCACTTGCATTTCACATCGACTGTCTACTAGTGACTGGCATAAAAAAATCGATTTGGTTTTCTTGCAAATCACGCTTCGCTATTCATATAACATCAGAAAACAGTAACGGGCCGTACTCTGTTCAGTTAACCACAGCTTCCGACAGTTGGCCTGCGGGCCGTAGGTTGCACACCTCTGATGGATATGGAATTTTGTATACTTTGATTCATTCTCAGTGATATAAAACTGAAGATTATTCATTAACTCTATGTTACGTAGTAGTATTAACTCTCTTGAGGAATATTTTCCTTCAATACTTTCTTATGTACTTACATCAAATAAACGGTTGCATGAATGATTCAAATGACTGGTAGTAAAAGGATTCAGTCTAGCAAGTGACCATAGAAGAATTCATTACCTTTACACATGTAACAACTGATATAATATGTTGCGTAGCACTGTTTAGATCCCTTCTCAGACTACAAGTTAATCCAAATTCGAATTTGCAGCCCTCATAGACTCCAGTACTACCACTTAGCATTCAAAATTGGTCATAATCCACACCAGAAGGTAAAATGCTCCATGTTGAAGCAAAGTTTGTCCAAAGTCCCCGACTGGCTAAGATGGACAACTAGGGTCACAGGGGGAAGGAAGCGAACCCGTAGAAGTTCCAGGCTAGCTAGGGTGGACAAGGCTGGGTAGGGTGGACAACCAGGGTAACAGGCGGAAGAAAGTGAACCAGTAGAAGTCCAAGGCTAGGTAGGGTGAACAACCAGGGTCACATGGAGAAGAAAGCAGAGTCGTTGAAGTTCTAGGCAGGGTAGGGTGAACAACATGGGTAAAGATGGATCCAGTTAACGATCGAGCAATGCAAAGATATAAGCATGAAAGAAATAATATAACTATATATGTCTGCAATAAGAAAAGTGTTTTTTATTCCGTTTTTTACAAGAATTTGCCAAAAACCTATGATAAAATTTATACAAAATGACCTAAAATTGGGTCAAAATCCAGAAATGATTCTAAAATGACCAAACTAACAATTTTCTAGAATAAATTGCAAAGAACATGGTATTAAAGACACACATTTGTTTGAAGACATCCAGACAAATTCTGGTCTGCTTATTCCACTTATCCAGTAACATAAAAAATCCATTCGTTGAAGGCAATACAGACATCCAGACGTCTGTTAATCCCATTTGTCAAATAATGTGAAAAATTCATTTTTTGAAGGCAAGCAGGCAGACATGTATACAGACAGACACCTATAAATTCAGACTGGAAAAAATATAGTTAGAAATCACTGTCATCATCCGATTCAAAAGTATACTTCGCCTTCGCCTTGGTTGCTCCTCTTCGTGCAGTGGACCGTGCGGCCGGTTTTATGACGTCACTATCACTCCCACTTTTGTCGGAAAAATCAGATCCTCCCGATGACCAGTCGTTTTTCTTCGGCGCAGATTTCTTAAGAGCTGGCTTGGATTTTGACTGAGATAGAAAATAAACATTGATAATTTAGAAGAAAGGTTACTAACTATCGATTCGGAAAGTTATATCGGTTAAGAGACAACAAAGTTGCTCGCATTAAAATTTCTGTGGTGCTAGGGACAGCCACAGCCACAGCCACAGAATACCCCAGTTCCAACTCAAACAGTAATAAAATGTTCAGTAAATCGTTTGAAAAATGAAAATTCCTTACTCTTGAAGCAGGGGCTGATCTCTTAGGCTTCGTCTCTGCTTTTTTAGTTTGTTCTGAAAAGAATAAAACATGGAGAAATAGAGAAGACAACGAATTAACTAAGATTATTTTATTTTGACAAGATTATAAAATTTTATTCGAATACATTCCTCGTTTCCAAGGTAATTCCAAAACCATTGGGGTATGGTTCATCATCATCCCATTAGTGGCTAGAGGTCATATCAATTTAATATAAGTTCTAGAATGTCATCTACGGAGCTCTTAACAAACTAGGGATTTCATGAAATCTTTGCTTTGACTTGGAATTTTTAAACTGTTAGGGTTAAGGGTCAAGCTTGGTTCAGGTTCGGATCCCCGACAGGATTCAGGTTTCCATGAAATAGGGGTAATTAGAAGAACTGCAACATCCTAAATGATCTGTAGCGTGGAGACTCAACAAGGGTCGACTGTAGTACTCTGTAGTACTCTCATTTTTTGATTAAATAATTAAAACTTTCTCATCATGGATTAAACTCACTTTTTGGTGGTTTTGATTTCATATCTTCGCTGCTAGTTGCTTCTTCCTTGTCCACATTCTTGCGTTTTAATCCGCTTACTGTAATCTATATGCAGCAAAAAGATAACGCATTATAAGTTTGAAAATACTCTAGGGAGCTACAGCTGCACAGCAGAGGTGTGACATCTTGTGACACTCCCGGGCCCAATACACTTAACCGGATTAGACGGCGTGTCGCACTTGTATTTCACATCGACTATCTACTGGTGACTGGCATAAAAAATCAATATGGTTTTCTTGCAAATCAAATAAATCAACTTTAGGGACGCTTCGCTATTCATATAACATCCAAAACAGTGGCACTGAATTCCTGTTACGGGATGTACTCTATTAAAAAACCGCAGCTTCCCGCGGGTCGTACAAATTCAGGCCCCATTTAGCCCGCGAGCTGTAGGTTGCACACCACTGCTGTAGATGTAAATCAGGACACCGAGGGAACTTCATGTGATGGAAATCACCGATAATTATAATTGAAACAGGAAAAGAAAAGTCCTCACATTTTCCTTCGGTTTTGGAGGCTCAAGATCAACAATCTCATCCCAGGATAACTCGTGTTCCTTTGCAGGGAGGTCATCTTCATCTTCAACCAGTTCTATAACTTCATTATTAGTTTTCTCATCTTCATCTTCATCCAGTTCTATAACTTCATCATTCTTATCTGAATCACTGCTTGAAGGATCAAGAAGTTTCCTAGAATTAAAAGTTTTACAAAAAATGAGAAAACAGACTGAAAATAATGTTGTCAAGGAAAAACTGTATGTTTGTGTATGTTCGTGTGCGCAAAACTTCTGGGGTTATTGACTCAGCGCACCGAAAATTTGCTTGGGGGTATGTTTCCAGCACCAAGGGGTCATGGTTAACTCTAATTAATTAATGGTTAATTAATAATTAATGATGATATTTTGACTCAAAATCATTTTATTTTACCTTTTATTCTTCTTCTTCTGCACAATCACATCATCATCGCCACTTTCCGAATCAAAATCTAGTTTCTTTTCAGCTGCAAATATATGAATGAAGGTTAGTTAAATGATTTATAAACCTTACTAACTAAAAGCGCCACAATAAATAGAATACTGCAAAAAGTGGGGCAACGAGCCCCTTCTAATTGCAATTAAAATAGACCCCTAATAAATAGGTAACTATAAACAGGACTATTGCAAGAAGTGGGGCAACGGGCCCCTACTAATTGCAATTAACATAGATCATTATTAAACAGAGTATTTTAAACATTTACAAAGAACAAAAAATGAAATGGAAAATCAGGATTCTCACTTGTTTCAGAAGTTTCCTCTTTATCACTAGTTTCCTTCTCTTCGTCAATGTCAGAAAAATCATCGATCTGTATCTCCGGGTCCTCTTCATCCTCGGAATCTGTTTCCCACGGATTCCCTTTCTTTTTTTCTGTTTTTTTTGAAGACTGCTTCGGTTTGAACCCGAGAGTTGTTTGTTTTTTACCGGGTTTGACATCGTTCAATATTCCTGAAAATAATAATAATGGATAGTTTGAAACAATATAATAAAATAACAGAGATTACAGCAAGGGTTCTCAGCCTTTTTTAGCACAGGGCCCAAATTTTGATCCTAAATTCGGTAGAGGGTCGCAATTCCAGGGGAAGGGGGCCCCAAAAGCCTTAGAGGCTGGGGGGGGGGCACGAATGAAGTTATACTGTTAATACAAATGAACAGAGATGGATGAGTTCAATGAGATAAAATAACCTCTAGTACAATAACCATTCTTTGTTACGTGTAACTATTGTTTTTTACCCAAAACAATATTTTTTAACTGCATTGACGAAGGCCGCAGGAAGAATGGTTGAGGGTTGCATGCGGCCCTGAAAGCGGTGGGTGAGAACCATTGGATTACAGTGTAAATATTGGCTTTTTTACTGCCCCAGACTTGCTCATACAAGTGTGAAGGCGTGAAGGCAAGCGAATTAATTTAATAGGTTCTTTGGATCACACTGACTTGACTTCTGAGTTAAAGTTGGGATGCATATTATATATGAAGTGCTAATAACCACATTAACCATGTCTTGCATGCTTATGTTTTATGGCTAGGAGGTGTGAGGGAATAATTTGGGTGAGTGGAAATCTTTTGATCGCATGGATATCTATTTTATTTTAAAGAGCAATGACAAACATACCTTTTGACTGTTTAAGTCTCATTCTTTCAACGAGTGTCAATGGCTGACTCACATCATCATCGATGTTCAGACCAAGTTCTGAAAATAAAATTGAATAATTATAATAATATATAAGTTAGATGGATAATATACAACAGTTAGATAGGAACAGAAAAATTAAACAGGACTATTGCAAAAAGTGAGGCAACGGGCCCCATTCTAATTGCAACTAACTCAGACTCAAAAAAATAGAAAATAATTCAATTGGACCAAAGAGTAATTTTTTCACCTGATTTGATTTCTGGTTTCTTTTCCTCCTTATCAAGATAAGAATCGATCTTCTTGGTGTTGGCTTCCTCTTTTTTCTGTGAGGAGAAAAATAGAATTTAAAATGAGGAAGATAAGCAAGGTGCAGAGGGTAAGAACCACAGTCTTGTAAAAACCATAAATATGATTATTTTTTACCCGTTTAGATTTTTTATCAGCAGCCGCTATCTTTGCCATTATTCCTTTGTCAATTTTCGGTACCACTCTGATGCCGTGCGGGGAAGGCTTCGTCTCAGTCAGTTCTTTCTTGACTGTTTTTGTGCGACCTTTGCCCCCAAACAATGAACCTTTCTTCGGTTTGGCAACAATGCAAGCTTCAGCATCTTCGCGTTCCATCTTCTCTACTTTCTGAATTGAAAAAAAAAGTATCATTATCACTTGAGATTTGAATTAACTTTCCATTCGAACAAAACCTGGTGAACCTTCTCTTAATGCAATTAACTCGTACAGTTGTAAATCCTCTGACTCACCTCCAGTTCGTCCAGGAACTTCTCAAGATCATCCAACCATAATCTTGACGGAGTTTTTTTCGACAAATCGTCAAGCTCCTTCTTTTTCGCATCTCTCTGCTTCAACAAATCATCTTTTCTCTCTTTTGACAAACTCCACAATGGCATCTGGAGAATGTAATTAAAATCTGCAGCAGAATCAATTTCTTCCTCTGCATCTTGGTTCCCAGTGTTCTCATCCAGGCTGTCCTGGAAAAGAATCAAGATATGTCAGTTGACGAAGACAATTTCTAAGTAGTAAAAAAGTTTGAGATGCAGTTCACTCTAGATTATCCAAACTAGGGTTAAAGTGTTCTAGACAAAACAGGGATAAAATTGGATAACTGGACTAACTCAGACTATTTCCAGCGTTGAAGTCGACTAGCCCAGACTTTACCTGAAGTTATATCGACTAATCGAAACTATATATGGGATAACAGGACTAGCCCAGACTATAACTGTGGGTAAAGTGGGCAGGCCTTTGCATATCCTAAGTAAAGTCTGGGCTAGTGCAGTCCACTTCAACCACGGTTATAGTCCAGAGCAGTGGTTTTTAACCTGGTGTGCGAGAGAAGTTCCTAAATGCAAATGATGACACTAAGCGTGGCTTTAATAAAAGGAGCCTTGCTTCAAAAGTATTATTATGAATAAACGACAACAAAGTATCCATGAAAAATTTAAATATTACTTTGTATGCATATGTAAATGGGTGTATTTATTTTTCACTAAAATTATCTTGCAATAAATGTAATTTCTTTGATACAAAATAGAAACAAATTTTTCAAGGGAGTGAGAGAACTTATTTTCAGATTCAAGAGGATGCCGATCAGTAAAAAGGTTAAGAACCACTGGACTAGGGGTACATTTTTGGGCTAGTACACCGGTATATGTTCGGATAGGCTCAAATTTCACACACTATCATATCGCCAAACCTTTTTATTTAAAGTTTTCCATGCTTTTACAGGATCTGAATCATATCCACGATCGACCAACAATTTAATTAATTCTTTTTTTGGTTTGTTAAAGATGGAGATGACGCCTTCAATCTTTTCGACAATGAATCGAGCCTGATTAGAAAGTTTTTTCGCTTCTGCAGTTAATAATCCTGAAATATATTGAGATTATATTTAGATGTATGATGACTAGAGCAGTGCAGCAAATAAAATAGAAATGTTCGTCTACTATACAAAAGAAAATAGTTGGACAAAATTTGGTATTATGACCGGTTGTAATGGATTTTATCCACAAAGATGACCCAGAGAGGTAGATACTTTCTTAGCCTAGCCTAGCCTGGTCATTTCAGAGTTACTCCACACTAACTTCGTACATTCCAGACTTTAAATGCTTAAACACACACATTAAGGACTGCACTTTGACAGTTCCACGCAAGTAGTGAAAAATTGCACTCGCTGTGTAAAGTACGTTTATGATCGGCAGCATATTTCAACCGTGGTGAAAGAGTCATATTTGATGCAGGATAAATTAAATTTGATACTTTGTTATCATAACATCTTCATCTCACGTTATTTCTCATGGGAATACCGGATCTGGACCTCGAACAATTTCAAAATTCAAAGGGCCTTCTGGAACGGATTAAGAAGTTCTCTAATAATTAATTTACCGGTCATAAACACTTTTCTTTCGTGATATTTTTTCATTCGAATTTCGTAGAATGATTTCATGATCTCAGTTGTGTTGTTGAACTTTTTGAGACAACCGTAATCATCAAACAAAACCTGAAAACCAAATCGAAAGTTTACATACAGCATATAAAAAAATTCATAAAAACAATCTGCTAACAAAGATTATTAGATCATTCGAATGCGATGATCGGATCATCCGACCAATCAGTTCGAACTGGAATTCTGAGCTATCCAATGGCGAGATAGCAAAAACTATGTTTCAAAAATTAAATTCTTTTTTTACCAGAGTATTCGAATATGTTTGCATTGTTTGAAGGTTGAAGAACTTGTGAATGTTGTCTTCGACGTCGCGGAGCTTCGTCTTTGCCAGTTTCACTTTAAATCTAAAAGTAATATGGTAGCGTTGAGTTTTATATCAAAGTACATATCATGTCATTTCCTATTCACATGTAACAACAAATATAAAATGTCGCGCTGTTTAGATCCCTTCACACTGACTATGTAGCAATAAGCACTGGTTATCTTAGTAGTAAAAAATATTCAACTGCAGTTAGGTTTCAGCAATTGGCTTTTTATAATAAACTACTAAATTCGAGATGGAGTCTAATCAGATATTCAGATATGGAGAGCAGATTTGCTCCAGCAGTTGTCTATAAAATTCTGCTCCGTATTATTTTAGTGATTAAACACAGTTATGTTAAATACCGTTTAAAATTAATTATTTCAAAATTATCGATAACGGACGATTCTAGTTAGTTAGCTAGTTAGGGTTCTTGAGATTCAGATATTAGAGTTTTCACTGTAATACTTAATAAAACGAGATTTACCTGACCGTGGTGTCCGTGTTATATTCTCTGTAATCTATGATTTGAGCTGGTACTTTCTCTGTACCGACGACCATCGGTTCCAAAACAGATTCCTTGTAATTCTGTTGAGATTTTTTAATAAACATTTACGATTTTCAAAAATAGAAATGATTATCACCGACTTATTCCTCTATACCAGGGCTTCCCAACGGCGCGATTACGGGGGTTCCAGAATAAATTTAGAATCATTAAAATGGAGCATTTCATGAAAGTTGTTGGATGAACTAAAATAAACGAAAATCAGCACCTGGCATTTTAACAAAAATTAGGGTTCCACAGCGAAAAAATACACGGATTAATGTATTTACATTAATTTCAACGGGGAAAATATGTTTCGCTTTGCGGCCAGGGTCCAGAACAAGTGTGTGTGATCCGGTATATTATTCAAGCAGAGCAACCAGGCACTGCCCAGGGACTCAGTGTAAGCATCCGGTCGAAAATACAATAGTTAATTAAGTAGTCTCAATCCCAATCTCGTTTATATAGAAACGTACCTGCGTCCATGTCTTAATTGGCAGTTCGGTAATTTCAACATTTTCTTCATCGAGGATCGCAATTTCTCCGGTGCTAACGTATCTGTTTGTTTCAATTTCCTCGATCGAACCTTTGTAATTCTTGTAGTTCGGAAACTGAACAAAATAAATAATAATCCCAAAGGTGTCCACATAATACTAAGACAAAATATCACTATGCCCTTACATGAAAAGTATTGTTACTTTCTGGCCAAACAATTCAGGATAGTTATAAGAAATAGGAAACTTAGGCTGCCAGAAATATTCTAATACTGTCTGTCCAAATAATAATAAGACAAAATATTATTATGCTGTAGTACTAGAAATATCATTACTTTCTGGTCAAACTACTTTGTTCATAATTAGAAATTTCGATCGACCAAAATGTTCTAAGACTGTTTTCAGTGGAATTGTATTGAAAAATTCTCACGACTTCCTGGTCAAACAATTTTACCAGCCTGCAACTGGAAACTTGGAGTGCCTGAAATGTTTTAAGACTCTTTCCAATGAGATCGTATTGAAAATGTCTCAGGATTTTCTGGTCAAGCCATTTTACCAGCCAACAAAGACAATGAAAGCCTTATAGGAAGGTCACGACCTTACCAATGGATTCGGTTCATCGCCCATGATCATCAGCTTACAATTTTCAACGATCTGTCTGATATCGTGGTTTGGAACGCTCGTCGCCCAACCCGTACCGATTCCTTGAGCACCGTTGACAAGAATGAGAGGAATGATTGGACAATACCTGAAAAATAATGGGTATTGTCATAGCAACAGAATGATGAATGATTTTTCATGTGTTCCATAGGGAGTTCTCAACCCAGGGGGGAGATTCTACCCAGAATGGACTTTTGGAGAGAAGAATTGAGATCACAGTAATAGTAATTTGGATTGGTTGAAACCGACTGCCCCTCCCCCACCCCAGCAGGGATAGTGGTTCCATATTTTGAATAGTTATTCCTCTCAAGGAAAGAATTTTAGTATTTCAGGGGAGGAATTGGGATCAGAGAATGAATGATATTTGAGCAGAATTAATACATACCACTCGGGCTCGACCCTGAGGTTATCGTCATAGCACCACGTCAGTAAATTGTCGTCCACTTGTGGGAAGAGAAGACGAGCGAGGGGGCTGAAAAGTTAGGAAAGTTTAGAAATTGTCCGCTATAAAAAAAAACGCCTGAACCAATTGGAACTAAATCTGGTGTGGTGACTCAGGCATGACAGTCATAATTTTGAAAAAAATGCCTCGGAGCACTGGCATGCTACCCGTATATTACTGCTGTTAAAGAGAGGAACTTAAAAAGTAAAACTTGGATCGGCTAAAATGTTCTAAGACGGTTTTCAATGAAATTGTATTTGAAAAGTCTCAGAAATTCCTGGTCAAATAATTTTACCAGCATGTTGGGGTGACCAAATTTTTCGAATAAATAAAAATATGCGCTGGAGCACTGGCACTGCTGTTAAAAAGAGGAAAACTTGCACACCTGAGCATTGTGAATATATAACGAGGAGACGCAGCATCTTTACCTCCGTGCAACCTCGTTCCAAACTGACCAACCGGCTGCAGAAGATTTAAATTGTTTGAACCAACGAAATTTTGTGCCATGTTGATAATGGTTGACATCAAAGAAGCCTAAAAATAATATATATTCTCTATCAATCAAGAAGAGACAAATACATAGTGGTAAGTACTTGTTATTTATAAAAAAGTGGACCCAACTTTCGTCTACCGACTTTGTTAAACTGGACCTGAGCAAACTCACCCAAATGGGCCAGGAATTCTTGGACCGTAATTCTTAACCGAGTTCAAGCAAAACGAAGTTGAACACAGGGATTTTGCCAAGACCATAAAATCAGATTACCGTACTTTTGAGTGTATTACCCTTACCGTGTATAATCCGCACCCTTGCAAAATCGACCCTTTTCGGGGTCCCGCACCCTTGATTTTTTACACAAAACCATGTACAACTCGCGGGTAATCCATCCGAAAGTACGGTAATGCTAACAGACATCCTAATGGAACGGAAGAACAAGGTACCACCATCTTAGAAACCAAATATCTTTATTAAACAATATAAAGAAGAATCTTACTTCTCCATGATGATACGCAGAATGTTCTGCAATGGAACCAGCAAGTTGAGCTACTTTGACTTCTCTTTTATCATTTCTTTTGAAACAGGTATACAAAACTTTTCGTTGACCAGGTTTCAATCCTGGATAAAAAAAGTATTGCTGGTCAATGCTACTACTGCTACTTACAAGAAAAATTCAAAAATCTTGCTAACATTAATTAATGCCAAAGTTGGCTGAAAAAATATACATTACAGTAATTCCTCACCTATCGCGGTTAGAGCATTCCGCGATAGGTGAAACTCCGCAAAGTAGAAACCACATATTTATTTAATCATTTGAATATATATTTAAACGTATTTTAAACCATTATGAATCATTCACACATTCGTATTTAACTTATTAACCTTTCCCACAATCATTTGACCGGTTATTTGATTTTTTTAAACTTTTATCGCTTAAACATACTAGTACTGTACGGCACTGCATTTATCATGAAATAAAATACATAAAATATTACATTAAAATGCATACAATACAATATTATATAAAATCCGCGAAAAGTGAAACGCGATATAGCGAGGGACGACTGTAATGTGTATAAATACTTTAAAAACACAATTAAATTAAAAATTGAATATTAATGATTTACCAGATTTAACATAAAATAATCAATTGTATATCACTCACCATCGACCAGTGATGGCACGGATCTTTCCAAATCCGCACAAGAAAACAAAATCAATTCCTTGTTGACAAAATCTGAATAACTTAACGCTTTTATGTTGGCGTTGTACAAGATCTCGCTGTCTGGCAAACCGTTCGTTCGACGTTCACGTCGGGTGTCCATGAAATTTGTCAACCAATCCTTTCTGTCATCTGCACGCTTCTTGTTAAATGCCTGTTGAAAAAATTTACACAGATTTACACAGGCAATGTTTTACCTCAGCAGATTCACAACTGGCAACAGAATGTGAAAATTAGGCAATTCATCCTTTGTTCACACATTAATTTTTTTGCACTGGTTGCCCAACATAGAGGGAACATTATCTCTACAGTTTAACGTACCATATCAATAGAAGTATCATCATTCGGTCCCCCGTACTTGAAAGGTATTCTGTGTCGCACCATATCAGCAAAATATTCTTTCGCTTCCTTTGCCGTTGATGTACCCAGACCTGGAAAGGGAATAAGTCAAAGGAAAACCGGAGAAAGGACAAATTCTGGAAGTTATGTCCAATGAACTTTTCCTCAAAACCAGAAATAGATAAAAGATTTATCATCAATACCAACAGCAAAGCAGTGCAGTGCAAGGCAGTATGATTTCAGTGTACAGTCGACCTTCAGTAAAATGAAATTATTGGGGGAAAAAGGTTGCCAAAGACGATAGGGGGTAATGGTGAATACCAGTGGTTCTGAACCTACCCAGCTCCTCTTTACCTGATATTTGCTTGGGCTAGAGATGCCCTAAGCCTATGCTATGCTGACCGTAGTGAGATTTTGCCAAGTTAAAAACAGTTTCAATAATTGTATTAAGACATGGCATCGTAAATAATATTTCTGAGGTCAAACCTTTGTAGTACTTTACTTTCCATGATTTAGCATTCGCAGTTGACTCTGTCCATTCTTCAAACTCTGGCATCGAGTAAAATGACAGCAGCTGACTGCCTTTGGAGACTTTCACGATCGGAGTAATGAATTCTTCCATAACTCTGAAATTAAGGGAATACATCTATTATATGAACCTAGCCAAGCAATGTAAACAGCGAACCTTTGCTGTAGGAGTTTTGGCCAGTTTGCATGAATGAAATTGATCAAGAGTCCTTTAATGTGAGAACCGTCATGATCCTGTGAAATAATAAAGAAAATTCCAGTAAAATAACATTTACTCTTAGCAGTCACAGCTTGTCAAAACAATGCAATTTATCACTTTTTACAAAGAAATAAAATCAATGAGTTAATACAGAAATAAGTTCAGGCTATTGGCCTGGCCCTACACAATATTTTTGTTTCTCATGTGGCCTCCTTGGAAAATTAATTGCCCACCCCTGCTTTATACAGTCACCCCCACTGTACCCCCCTCCCCAGGTTCAAAAAAGGAGGAGAGAGCACAGTTTACAACATTGCTTATATCAATCAAGGCAATTAATACCTGATCTGTCATTATCATAAGT
Source organism: Halocynthia roretzi (assembly GCA_013436055.1). Lineage (NCBI taxonomy): Eukaryota > Metazoa > Chordata > Ascidiacea > Stolidobranchia > Pyuridae > Halocynthia > Halocynthia roretzi. The sequence continues at coordinate 65,738 of QRAM01000426.1, forward strand.
TTTCCATATCTTAATGACTTGATATCTGTATCTTCTGCATACTTCTTGCTGTATTGCAAACCCATAATCTTGATAATGTTGTTTACTTCAGCATTCTCCATGATCTAATGATAAAGAAATAGTTAGTCCATGCAGAAAGGTTTCACTAACTAATATTACTAAGATATTGGAATCTGGGTCATCCAGTATGAATACAGTAACAATCACATGTCCAAAGACATATTGATGTAAATGATAATCATTCCCAGTTGGTTCAATAGCAGGAAAATAACTTAGTTTATTGGTAAGCTCATCCTGTGATTTTTGCAAAGTAGTTTGCCTACCTTGCAAGAATGATTAAAATGATACTAAAACAAGTAGAATCTTGTTCCTGATAAGTTTTATCTCGTGCTGATTCCAACTACACGTCCATATATTCATAATCTTCTGGGTTATCGGCAAACTACAGATAAAAAGGTTCTCCTAGTTGCATAAGTGCATACAGACGAAAATATAGAGCTAAACATTGCGCAATCACGCAATATTTTTATTTAATTTACTAACTTACATAACTAGCAAGCAACTATTAATTGAATTATTCTTTCTTCGCCTAAACTGGTCATTTCAAAGTTCGATGATTGACATACTTGGTTGCTTGCAAATCAGCAAATTCACATATGTTAAATTAGCCTATATCAAGGGAGACCTGCATTGTACATTGGCGTGAAAAAACATATAAAATGATTAAGATATGATTCACCTGTTTATGCGATGCATCTCTGACGTTTAAAACTTTACCACGAAGTGGAAAGACTCCGTATTTATCTCTGCCGACAACCGAGAGACCGGAAACAGCCAATGTTTTAGCTGAATCTCCCTCGGTCAATATCAGAGTACAATCTTGAGAATTTCTAGTACCTGCATCATTTGCATCATCAAGTTTTGGAATGCCTGAAAGCAACAAAGAGGGAGTTTAAAAACCACGAGCGAAGAAAACCAGAGTCAGAGCATGGAGACTTGCAAGTATATCCTGAAGTCCCCAGTTAGACATCAGACTGGTAACGGCATATTTCCGCCTGTGCTCGCATATGGATACACATTATATAAGTATGGATATTTCTCAGCTCAATAGAAGTTTAAATTTTCGCAGTGAAGATCAACATCTAACAAATACTGGGAGAATCGCCATGAAACCTATCTACGGAGCGAAAATTCAATTAAAAAAAAAAATTATTTTTGAATTTCCATTGAAATTTATATTTTTTTACTTAAATACTTATCAATCATTAGAAAATGAATAAGGCCAGGAACCTTTAAGCTTCGATGATTTTGTTGTCTTGCATTGCTTCTGCAATTGAGTCTGTGCTTTGAATTTAACCCAGTTCATGATATTGTCGACTATTCCGCTACTTGCAGCCTGAAGACAAAGGAATATAGTTTCAATATTTGACAAACAGAACCTCGAGTCTCCCCTATCACATATCTGTAATCTATTTCACAGCTTGGTTAGCATTTTCTATACTAAGCTGAATCATTTCTCAACAAAGTATGGAGATTGATGATAAGCCAACGGCAGTAATTTTATTTTCTGATAAAGATGGGGATATTTATGTAAATGTAAACACTTAGCGCCCTCGATAGCGCCCCTAATCGCCGTAGGCAATCGCAAGAGTTCACAGGGCCCCTGTTAAGAACCACTGCATTAGACCAGTGGTCCATGAACTTTTTTGAAGCGAACCTAATTTTCGAAAAAAAAAAAAAATGAGTACTCACGAAAAAATTCGACCCTATCAGGGTCACGACTCAGTTTTATAACCACTACACTAGACTAGACCATCAATATTATCCGAGAGATGCATTCAATGGAGTGAATGGGGATGGACTGCATTATGATATTTCTTACCGATTTCAAGAACTTTTCAGTAAGACTGCAAGTCGAGCCAAACTTCTTCGCCTGCAGTGTCATGTTTTCCTTCGTTTGCGAATCGAACGTCGGATTCTCTATCAGGCAGTTCACAAAAACCCAACAGTGATTTTTGATCTGGGAGAACACAAACATGTTTAAGAGAAATGAAGACAATGAATTGGACTTGATACCCTTGGGTCCACAGCACGATTACAGCAGGTCCAAAATAAAATGATTAACTGAAAAAAACGGAATAGGGATGTGGTATTCTCGTACTCTATATATCAAATACTAAGTACACTAAGATTAAATAGTAATATTGAGCAGCAAGTAGTATAATTGGACCCTATCCCTATAAAATATCCTGGCTAAATCAGCACTTGAAATTGTTTTTAGGGTTGTACAGCAAAAAAAGGTTGGGAAGTCCTGTGGTATATATATTTAGCTTAAATGTTCAAATAACTCCTAACTTCAGTTAAGTCAGTTAGTTATTAACCTGGTCTAACAAGCTTCCGTGTATATATTTGAGGTTAATTAGTAAAGATTACCTGGAATGGTTTTATATCGACTCCTCCCTTATTTTTCCTCTTCACAACGTCGATTAACTTTTTCACGAGTTGATCCATGACAAAATCGACATGCCGACCACCTTTCGTCGTTGCGATGCTGTTCACGAACGAAAGTTGTTGAAAACCTTTGTCTGATGTTGTTAGGCAGATCTGAATAGAGGTGAAAAAATGTGATGACTCTGTGACAGAGTTACTAATCCTTGTACTCAGTCCATGCAGAAAGATTTCATTAACTAATATGAGAAACGAAATGAATCTGGGTCATCCAGTATGAATACAATTACAATCACATGTCCAAAGACATATTGATGTAAATGATAATCATTCCCAGTTGGTTCAATAGCAGGAAAATAACTTAGTTTATTGGTAAGGTCACCCTGTGATTTTTGCAAAGTAGTTTGCCTACATTGCAAAAATGATACAAAACAAGTAGAATCTTGTTTCTGATAAGTTTCATCTCGTGCTGTTTCCAACTACACGTCCATATAATCATAATCTTCTGGGTTTAAGTTGCACAAGGGCATGGGCACATACAGCAGATAGCGCGATTACGAGATCATGCAAACTTGGTCGCGATTTTTAAGAGTAGAACTTTTATCATGAAATGAATTACAGGTGGTGGTGGTAGTGGTGTTGCAGAGTCTTTGAAAATCCGCGAAAAGTGCGGTGTACCCTTCTAATTCAGAATGAATGTCAATGTTAACTTGCTAGTACTTCACTTCAAGTACTCACCTCCCATCTCGGATTAACTTGGTCATTAATTATCTTGTATAGCTCGCCATTTTCATCGGCCTGATTCTTGGTATAAAGTTGAACGTATTCAAGAAAATTTCTGACCTGAAAAAGACAGCATCATGTTAAAGTGGCGCCCCTGGAACTTATAATTTTTTTGACCTAATCTGTTACTTCAAGGAGAAAAAATGTTTTTTTTTTTAATCAAAGAGAAACTCACAGGAAGTTTTTCACCATTCAAAAAAACTTTGACTCCTTTGGTTGCCCCAGCGATGTCGTATGCTCGTCTTGACATCAGAGCGACGATGTCTTTGTCCAGTTTTTCCATTTTAAACTTCGTTAAATCTGGCTGTAACATGATTGTTCAAATTAACAATGTTGTACATCAATCATTTCAAATATTATGATTGAAATATGATCATCGGAGTCGTTTGATTATGTAAGTCGTACATTGATACTGTAAATTGAAAGTGGCAAATCTAGATCAGGGCTGTGCCCCTCATGTTTGTTTAAATTATTTGAGACCAGGAGTCAGCAACCTTTTCATAGCAAAGAGCCAAATATTAAATTTTAATCAAGTTTAGAAAATTGAAGAGCCATTTGAAAAAAATATCATGGTATACTTCATTGAATATGCATCCAGTGTAACTGAAATAATATAACTTTTGTTTTGAAAATCTCTAAAAAGATGCTCAGATATGTTGATAAAACATTCTTTCAAGTATTCTCCATCTGCAAAAGGTTTTCCATGACATGCAATTTCTTGGGCAGTCACAAAAGTAGCAGCAGTAACATTACTTGATGATTTTAACCATGATGCAAATGTATTCTAAGTTCCAAGAATATCTTTCATGTCTAACTAAACTTCAATTTAATTTACACATTTTTAAATAAAACTATTTCGGTAAAATATTTAAGTATCCAAGAGCCATGTGAGGAAGCTCAAAGAGCCGCCGGTTGCCGACCCCTGCTCTAGATATATGCAATAATTATTTAAATATTGATTTGTTATACATAACTTACATAAAATGTGACACACGTATAATCGGATCTCTCATTCTTAATAATCTTCTTGTCATGAGCTTTCGACATGTTCTTAGTCCACATCTACAGAAAGAAAGAGCGTCAAAAAATTCAAAACGACCAGAAAAATTCTCCAGTTGTGCGTGAGCAAATAGAGATAGAGTCTGTATCTCCTGGAAACAGGAGCTGCGCGTTTCCACCATCCACACAGCCTGTTCCCATCACTAAATTCAGCAGTCTCACACAGACAATCATTGCTAGCTGTAAATTACCCCAAGGTTTACGGTAATTTGCTGTTATTGCACATATTTTGTAACTTTTATTATCTACCAAGTCTCCTATATGACCTGTGTCCAGTTCTGCATCAGCAAAGTAGCATGGGACATCATTAACGTTAAAAAAGCAACTTGAAATTATCAACAGGGCTCAGATTTGTGAAGGTGTGTAAGCCATGGAGAGTTACTACAACTTATAGTTCATTGTGGTTATGTATTTGTATCTTTTTGGTATGAAATAGTGGCTAAATTATGATTGTAGGTTGTTGTTAGAATGCAACTCTATTCTCTCCATTGAAATATGTATTTACACTATGCAAAGTTAACTTGGAACGCATCCCTCGCATATAACAGGAAACTAGAGCATATTTAAAAGTTTTTCTTTTAAATCCAACCTGTCTATATTTCTTCCCATATTCCTTACTTGAAGTTTCAACAATGAATTTATCACTGAAGATGTTGCATAATTTTGCTCCATAACCGTTACGACCACCTGTAAGAATTGAATAAAATACCGTCATTTATCATTTGGGTAATTTCGTTGAACGTCACAAAAAAAAGAATATACGTAAACAATTGTTGTTTTGATATGTATTTCCAGCCAGCTGTCCGAACAGATCTCAATCTATCTCAGATCTCTGCTAGTTGTTAAAAAATTTATACACACCCGTGACTTTCTTTTCATCATCGTCATAGTTACTCGATGTCAGTAAATGTCCGAATATCAGCTCGGGAACAAAAAGTTTTTCTACTTTATGTTCGACAACCGGAATTCCTTTTCCATCGTTCCAGACAGATACTCTATTTTCTTCCCTGAATAAATTTACAGAAAATAAAATCATTCCTAACAACCACGACAGCCGTTTGATTATGTTGTTGTCGTTTGATTGTCAGTCGAAAGCTAGTACTGAAATTTATTAGTGATCCAAGCCCACAGCCCTGATTATCGGAAACTTACGGATTGATATCAATTTTGATCGAAGACATCCCCCGATCTCTCTGTTTGTTGTCTGCGGCGTTGACGAGAATTTCATCGAAGATTTTGTACAATCCGGGAACATACGTGATTTCACGATTCACCATTCCGACACCCTCGTCCCAGACCCACATGGCCTAAATATATGGGAGAGAACTTGAGTTTGAGAATTTGGGTAAAATAATAATAAGATACACCTTAATTATAGACCATCAAAAAAATAATTAAATAACAGGTTAAATGATTGTGGGAAAGGTTGATAAGAGTGTGTGAATGATTTATAATGGTTTAAAAAACGTTTACATATATTCAAATAATTAATGAAATATGTGGTTTCTACTTCGCAGATTTCCACTTATCGCGGGAGGCTCTGGAACGTAATCTCCGCGATAGGTGAGGGATTACTGCAGTGATGTGTGCATACTAATAATGTACAATGTTACCAAGATGGGTAAGGTACGTGGGTTGAGGGTGAACAATAACATTAGGGAATGCATTGGTGTTTATGTGACATTCACCAAGCTTGGATTATTAATAATCTTTGATATTAACATGATTTTAACTCTTTTGTTTGAATTTTTTGAGGAAAAGAAAAGTAACACTGAATGGATTCTCATTGTACATATTGAAATTATAATTTTATTCCATTTTACCTGTGTAACAGTTTCAACTGATCCAATATAAGTATCAGGTCGAAGTAATATATGTTCTAATTGTGATTTCTTCTGATAAATTCTCTCGACAGACAAACGTTTGTTCCCTTTCCCATCGCCTGTTTCCTTGTTTCCTTTTGACGGGGGAGTTTTTATCATCGGCTGAAATAGAAAAGTTTACAGGTCATTACACGCAAGCATAAGGATGCGATAGGATTCGAACGGATTCCTGACTCCTAACCATTTCCTCCATATACAGCTATTGTTATTACAATATTTTACCGATATTTTACTTTTTTTTAGCAAAGCATGACTTGCTCATTCAATACAGCGCACAAGCTTGTGTTTGAAGGCTAGCAAGAAACAATACTAAAACCAGCAGTACCAGCAGTACAAGCACCCGAGTGCGTACAAAATGTCACCTACAGCAGCAATTAGTATTTGCAGTATACCTGGCTTATTTTAGCCTAGAAAAGGATTGGCCAGGAAAATTTTGAATTGAACATCGAAATATGATTTCTACTGGTCCAATCAGGTCAAAATTGACCCAATATTTTTACATAATGTTTATACGGATATGAGAAAGCTTTTCTGAACTTCTGGTACATGTGGTACTTCAGGTTTTAGTATATTGTCCTTAGCAAGTGAGGGGAGCCGCGATTTAACAAGTAACTTATTCACACTCAAATTTGGGTACTCAATTATACATTGGTATAGAGCTTTTTCATATTTACACGACCACAGATTCATTCACCCATTTCAGAAACAATTGCAACATGAAAAATAAATCAATAAACCTACTGAGACCGGAAAAGTGGAACCAAAACAAAATCTGAAAAATTCGCGCGAAAAATAACTTTACCAGATTAAATTGACAGAACTTACCGAGAATGTTAATTTCTGAATGTCGCCGTCACCGTTCATATTTGCCGTTGTCGATTTTTTAAAATTTGAACAGAACTTGAAACTGAACAAAAATTGACGACACGACCAGATGCGAACCATGCGATTTCCGCCAAATATAACTGAACACTAGGTGACGTAATTATTTCAAATACCATACTGTACGTAATTATTTCAAATACTATATCACTAGAGCGGTCGGCTCAGCAAAGCGAGCACGTCTCACAATTTAGAGCAATGGTTCCCAACCTGTGTTACGCGTACCACAGTGATACTCTAGAAGTTTAGTTAAATTAACAAGCAAAGAACATCCATTTATTCGGTAAAATTGAAACTTTTTTCGTCGGAAACAAAATCGTTACATCTATTGTTTTATCCACTTTGTCAAGGTTGTAATGCTGTAATGATTAGTCCTTGTGTTCTCGGTGTCCCTGCACCGGTTATTAGCTTCACATGAGCATGCTGGCAAGCTCAAGCGTAAAGTTATCAGATAATACCAAGCTCAATTCGATATTCTACCTGGAATAAAATCGTTCTATCTTTCGTTTTATCTACTCTGAGGAATCAAGACCACAATATTGCGTGGTAATGTGATAGACTGTGATAACGCAGGTTTCACGATGGAGTAAATCTAATGATGAGAGAGCGATTCAGTGGTTGTATGCGTAACCTCCCAGTGTCGGTGTTAGGGTGCATTTTAACAGACAACCTACAGAGGAACAGACAACTACCAATGTCAAATGGTGGGAGAGCAGTGACAGTTGGTGACAGCCCAGTGCTGATGTTAGCGATGTCCATCGGAACAGTAAAACAGACAACTTAGAGGGCCCGACATCAGCACTGCACTATGTACTGGGTATATTCTATGCTAACAATGAATATGACATCCCGATATTTCATACAACTTGGCATTAAAGTCATCTATTCTTATCGATTGAATGATCTTGCATTGAAGACATTATTTTCTCATTTTTCTCATCTCAAATTTTCTCAGGTCGATGCAAATATTCCTGATATATTATATTATATTTGGTTTGCCCTTCGGCGTAAGAAAATGTTATGGTGTGCAGGAACTTAGTTCAAACGAATGTTTTGTCCAAAATTCAGTTTGTTCATGCACTGGTAATATGCACGGCATCGGCGTCACTGATTGTGTAGCTTTTAGTGTTTTTATTCCGTATTCCTGTGTTTCTAAGCCGTGATAGGAAAGGAAGTAGGAAACGTATCAAATGAACGCATGGGAAGAGCAGTTGTAATTCTCATGTAGTGCTATTATTTGAGAATGAAAATATTAACGAGCTTGACTTGATATTATGCTCAAGTTTTTTTTGAAGATGGGCGTGATTCGTTAGGACAAGGGCGAAATTTCAATGCTTACCGTAAGGCACTGTTCAGGTCAGGTTCAGGTCTGATGGGAGACTCGCTAGGTAAAGTTATGCATAAAATTTGCGTCCCTAAAGTTGATTTATTTGATTAGCAAGTAACCAAATCGATTTTTTAACCCTCTACCTACCCTCTGTTACCGCTATGCAGCTTATACTACTTTTATATCGTGAACAATGAAACTTGCGTCTGCTTTGCTAGCAGCTCTTTTGCTGAAGTTACTGAGCATCACTTCCCAGAAAAACATTCCGTACGATGGCAGTATTGAGACGGTAATGACCACATAGTTTTCCGCTACATTATATTACGGATTGTGAGATAGTGGCGCAGTAATAGCGAGCTTGGGTTCGAGACTCAGCCATCATGCCCTTGAGCAAAACACATTCACCAGCTCACAGTTGGCCAACAGCTTTATAAATAGGGTACCAGCAGCCCAAGGGTTACTGCAGCGATTGTGGTGACCTCCACCGAGGTTATAGTACCCTCTTGGGTACATCATCATCATCTCGTCAGTGACCATAGATAATACCATCTCACAGGTTCCCGAAAACAAACACATCAAGGGAGATTAATAATTTCAATTTCCTTTCCAGGACAACATGAAAGCTGGAGACAAGAGTGAGTTGATTTGATTCACATCTAATATTCAGACATTCTTTGAACCAGTGGTTTTTAGCCTTGGGTTTTTTTCGAGTTAACCGATGATGGAGGAGGGGGTGATGGTGTATACGTGTACGATATTGGAAATA
>QRAM01000427.1:0-84502 GCA_013436055.1 Halocynthia roretzi
GATTTATCAAAACGTAACGAGAGGCCGAGAACAAATGTTTGCCGAGCTTCCCGATAAAGTATCAAGCGGAAGCAAACACAATTAAGGACTCTTCCTGTTTTCATTCGACGAACAGTTTCTATTGAACATTAACTCAAGTGTCTAATATTCTTTATGATATCGAAATAAAAGTTTATTATTAATTAGGATTAGGAGGTAAAATACGGAGAGATTGAAGACAATAAAATCTAATTTACCAAACTAAATGGAAATGGAATGGAAATGGAATTGATTGTTGGGAGATCATGACTCGAGGTGCAATACCATATCCAACGGTACAAGCAGTTGCAGTATTGCAATATCTCAGTGATGGAAACAGAATGGAAAAAACGGAATGCAGTCCAAGCAAATTGTAAATATCTTATATAGTAGAGGTGGCTTCACTGGCTTAATGCAAAAGCCACATACAACATACATATTTTAATCGGATTCCTTTAAATAGGTTTGTAGCGTTCAATGTCTGTGTTATGAAACGTTTGAATCTCTGACGTCAAAATAGAATGTTAAGGAGACGTTTGAATCATAGAAAACCGGTAAACACACACACACACTTTCAGTTTTATTTATTTAGATGATGAAAAGGTTAATTTAATATGCATTTATAGGTGCTGGTTCGATAGTATGGTCTCTACGTATACCCAGTTATGTTAGGGTAGGTTAGCTATGTATATTAAATTATGTGAGGAAGAAAAAAGAATACTTTTTTAACTGCAGTCTTCTTTTGATAGGTTCAAGTCAGGGTTACTACTAGACAACTACTAGACCTTTACACAAACTACTACTACACACACCTACTAGACAAATACCTTTTAGAGTTGAAAATCTCTAGAATTCTCTAAGTTCATGTTACATTAGATTAAGGTTATTTTCTGTCTGTTCTCCTTCACTTCTAACACATCTGTAACAGCAACCGAAAAAGGAATCCTTTCTGCGAAACAGTGATGACAACACAAGACTCGATCGAGACCATAAAAGGAGTCGGCTTACAGGTTTCGAAGAAATCACTGCGACCTTGAAACTCGACCTTAATGTTTATCAGTTTACAACGAAAGCAGAACATTTAGAAAACCAGACATTTCAAATTAAAGTTTATGTAGACACCAGAGATGGCACTAATCCAGTAATTGATAAGCGATGCCCAATCATTTTGGTTTGGAAACAAACAAAAGAAACTATCAATTATAAACAAGAGAGAGGAACCATCAATGGAATGTTTGAGAATGCATTGCTTTGAAGGATAATTAAAATTGTATGGTGTGAATGGAGGAAGAGGTCTTTCCAGAGCAGAGGAAATAATATGGTGCGATTATATTATGTCATCTAAATTTAAATCCTAATCACATCCTTTAAATATCATCCATTGCATTGTTGATCCTTCAAATCTGTATAATATTTTTCTATAATAATAAATATAAATGTGTGTTTGCCGGATTAATGCTTTAAAAAACAAACAGTTGGACTGATTTGAACCAAATTCGGTGTGGTGACTTAAGGCATCTCGACGCAGGGCTTGACGGACTTGTTTTTGCAAAAAAGATGCCTGGGACTGCTCTATCGGCGGAATAACTATTACTTAACTATTCTATTTCCAACTGGATGCTTACACTAAGTTAAAGGTTCAGTGTTAAAGTTCTTTCCTGGCATCAACAGGTTTGCAGTGTAAAGAAGAGTAAAGAAGTGTAAAGACAGTGTAATGAATAAAAGGAATGCTATCATCTCTACAAATAATGACTTTGTGGACACAGCAAGTGGTTCCTTTCCAAATAAGGTCACATTAGGGAAATTGTTGTTTACCTATGAACAAAGTCTAACGAAGAAAGTAAATAAAGATAATTAATTTCTCACCTGGTGATGCTAAAAATTATTAGAAAGACCGATAAGAAAATAGGCAGAATAACGATTATTCGACAGACCGCCTAATGTAATTACATATTTTGATATGAGAATGGAAATGAAGGGATAGGCTATATAATAATATTTCACAATTACTTACAATTATTGAGCTGCTAGCGGAACACCAACAATAATAATAAAAAAATAAAAAATGGGCGATTTTCAAAAATGAATAATCATTGTAAAAATGAGAGATTGTAATACTGGGTGATCTGCTGTGGGGGTTGGGGCAACTAGGGCTGTTGTCCTTCCCTGCCTTCTCACAGCCCTAATATTGAGCCTTTGATAATTGTCAGCAAATATAATTCTTTGCCTGTGTCAAATTCTTGACCTAAGCTCCTATCACTGGATTAAACTCAGCCTCTCCTTGCATTGCAATTTCTGAAAATAGTGAGAATATATCAAGAATGTCACCATGGATAATTTTTGAGGATTCAGAAACAGCCCTGATATAGGATTCATAATAAATATCAGGAATTAATTATTTGCCTCTCTTTCACTGTGAATTTTTTTGGCATACCTAAGCAAATTTCTGAAAATAGTGAAAATATATCAAGAATGTAAACAAAGATGATTTTTTAGGATTCCAAAGACATTTTATCACCTTCCTAGTAAGAAAAGTTACATCTTGAAGGTTTAAAAATATTGCACTAACCAACAGATTCAGCCCATAGAAGTCTCTGTAAATTCAGATATTGAAGAACCTCATACCTCACCTGAAAAATAGATACTTCCCTATCAGCTATTCCCAGCCGTATTTATATGAGCAAACATCCATTAAAACCATAACAATGACGAATAGACAGTCTTAATCAAAACATGGCATGGTAGGAATCTAAACAGGTTAAAGGTCAACAAATTACGGGTATGGCATTACATAACAACATCGGACTCAATTAAAGTACCTTTCTCTCAACTTCAAAACGTCTCATTGTATTTTCTAACTAATATGAAACCATTGTATCTCCGTAGATATCCTTATACAGGTGGCCTATTACCGATAAGTGATAACTCTCTACATAATAATAGTTCTAATATTTTCAAATTACTCTGCATAACGTTACAACCGAACCACACATGTATACCTAACAGCAAAAGCGTGAACATTCTACATTACACTCGTGGATTACGGCAGGCGTAGCACCGTCCAAAGTATCGAGAACACCATTACATAAAACCTCCTTTTCATAACAGTATTCGTACTGCAGTTCACTAACTCTGGTATTTCCTTATTTAAACTATCAGTAGAAAATGTTCTGTCTGAAATCACTTCTCTCAGACATGGTACGCGTTCACCAGACAGCCTGTAAACCGTAAACATTCATAAAAAGGAAGCAGACACGACATCAGACAAGTAATTGAAGTGTCACCACTGTCATGGCTCGTAAAGAACTAATCACGTCTATTAGCCGGCATGTTGTTTATATAGGAGCAAAAAAATATCTTCGACGACTGATTTTATATATTACCACTAGAGAGGAATCATTAAGCATCGTCATTTCGTAGGCTAACATCACCCTGGTGGAATAGAGAAGCTGTTTCCTTCTCTTTCAACGCCCACTTCTCCTGTGGTAGATAAATATTTAAAATGTTCAACTGCAGCTGGGTTTCGGAAATAAATTGGCTTTCGTTAAGAACCGCCCACTTCAGTTGTATATAAATAATAAACTCCAGCTGGGTTTCGGAGATAAATTGGGTTTATAATAATAAAACACTCTAACAAACTCCAGACAAAGTCTAATCAATTATACTAATGAGCAGAACACTTGTATCTTGTAATGTATTGCTGCAAATACATGTCTTGGAACGGACCTGGTAAATAATAACATTATGGTAGGCAATAGTGTAGCGGTTTCAGTGTTGGTAGGGCTAATTGTTACTTTTATTGTACTCTGTCACGTAAACCACTACCAATACACTCTCGCTAACAAGGGAGGAACTCCGCTATTGTTGTCCAGATATTAAAAGGTCACGTGAAAACAAATGTAATACTTCGGTTATATTTAGGTTTAATTCATCAAACATAATTGTTGATATTACAAACAAACATTAAAATCACCAAGTCAATATTACATTGCTGCTTACAAGCATTCAAATATCCAACTCACCATTATCATATATATTTTACTCTTCACGTCTCAACCAATATCACGAGACTTACCCAATTTCCACTCTAGCCCTCCGCTAGTCAACTCCTCGTCTCACCCTGTTTTGAGACCCATTCCTATCCACTGCGCCACTTCGTTAGTCGACTTATCTCTCCTGTATGGGACAGACTGAGTCCCATATCTAGGGCATAACATATCTGGAACATGCATACCTAGGGCATTACATGTTAGTATATCATCACCCGTGTCGTCACAATTATTATCGCCATTGGTTGTCTGTACAATTCTACTCCCTGTAATAGTGCTTACGTGAGCCACCTCGTGGTGGGTATGTATTGATGACAATTGTGATGTGTGTATATTATCATGTGTAATGTTACTGAGATGGCAGGGTACATGGGTTGTTTGACGTTGAACAATAACATTAAGAGAAGGCATTAGTGCTTACGTGACACTCGCTAACCTTGGGTGTATTAATGATATAATGATGTCTGTATGTTATCATGTATAATGTTACTGAGATGAGAAGAAGAACTCTTAAATTCTGTTGCATTCACACAGATTATAAAATTTAGTATTGGTTTTCAAATCATGATCATTTGCACATGAAAATGATATTTTCAATATGTACAGATACATGAAAACATTTTTCAATACAAAACTATTAACTACTTGGCTAAATCAGATATCATTGCAGGATCATATCCATGATGCACATGACAACAAAAATTGACAACTTGAAGATTTCAAAGCAAATTAAACTTACAGCTGATCAAATCAAAGATGATTAAATTCTAAAAAGCAACTTATGCATAGGATAAAATTCCGCTTTAAATCAACACAGTATGAAGATCTGTTATACAGAGAAATTAGATCAATCTAATTGACAGTGGAACTCATCAGTGATTTAAGAAATTTCAGATTACATTATCGAAAACTATAGGACTTACACAACTCGTATAGGTTTTACACTAGGAATAAGGAAAAGCATATGTACAGGACTGGCACCCTCACACATGCGAAGGAAAAAAAGAGTATAAGCTACATCAATACAATACATACGAGTACTGTAAAATTGCAACAGTCAAATGTTTATGTTTGATAATTATTTACAATTCCCAACAGATTCTCGTTTCTTCAATAAAAATCTCACTAAGGTCAGCATAGCATTCAGGCTTAGGAGGGAGCTAGCACATGCATATATCAGAAAAAGAGATGAAAGGTCAAGAACCACCGATGAGAGCTTCAAAATTTGTAACACGGTATACTTTTTCCAAATAGAGGTTTTCTGTGGCCACCAGACCACATCAAAGAGTAAAATAAAGCAGAGTGTATGTCTGTACAATCATAACTTCTAGGATTCTTGACATAGAGCAGTGGTTCTTAACATTGGTGGTAAAAGTGGTATAAACAAAGAAGTTACCGAATAAAATAGATAGATACCTAAACCCAAATGATACAGTTTTCACATAATACACAAATATAGTAATTAGGAATTTAGAGAATCAATGTTCGATTAATAGGAATGTTCATAACACAATAGAAAAGATTAAATCAGTGGTTATAATCAAGGCCGATGGAAGATTTTGAAGAGTAAGTAAATAAGTAACTTCAGTTATAAATCACACACAGAGAGTTTAGAGAGAACTTGCCTACACTACAATTACTATCTTTATATATCATATATATGTTGTTACCAAACAATGGGTAAAAAGATGCATTTTCCAAATAAAATGAAGATACTGAAACCTAATTCTACAATTTTCACATAATACAAAAAAATGGTAATTGGGGAACAGTATTTGATTAATAGAAATGTACAGATTATGGAACAAGAACAAATAAGTGGGTATAATAAAGGCAATGATTAAGTAAAACAACCTATGGCTTATTAGTGAACTTAACAGCCAATGAAAACAGATTTGAGATGTGTTTGAAACAAACTTCTTCAGGAATTCTTGAAAACCATGACTCATCATCATCACTCTCATCAAGGAAATCATGATCCGGAAGGATCTCAGACAAGCTGGAACAGAAAAATATTATTTAAAAATGATTTTAGTGAAAGTGAAAGTGTTTATTCATTGCATTGTGTGTCATCTCATGTGTGGCTGACCTAGAACAGAGGTCTGAAACCTGCGGCCAACGGAAAGCTGCAGTTTTTTAATAGAGTACGACTTGTATCAGGAATTCCATTCATTTGATTTGCAAGAAAAGCGAATCAATTTTTTATGCCAGTCATTAGTAGATAGTCGATGTGAAATGCAAGTGCGGCCTGCCGTCTAATCCAGTTAAGTGTATTTGACCCAGGACTGCTACAAGGTTGCACACCTCTGCCCTAGATTATGAGATCCTGAGCTACTCAGGCTTTTATCATGCCTACCTCCATTCTGGATTGTATTCTGGAATCCTGACTAACATTTCATTCACTTTCTGTTGAAGTTTGATGACATCTGAATGCTGGAATGCTTCATTAAGTTGCAGTAGAATGTTTTTGTCTGTGATTTTCTCCTGTTTCTCTGCAAATTTTAAAAAACTCCTTAATTTATCCACCATTTTCTTCAGCAAATACTTCAGTACATTTCACAACTGAAACTTCACTTACTGTTAGAAAGAGCATCCTTGTACGGATCGAGTCCCCTCAGTGCAAAATTCACAGACTTATGCCATGACAGCCTGAGATAGAGCGAGATCGTGTTCTCGATTTGAGCTGATCTCGGAATTACAGAAGTTCTGGAAGCTGATAGCAGAAGATCTCTCTCCAGAAATTCACACAATAATTTCTTGCCATCTTCTTTTGCCTAAAGTATAAAATATGTGATGAATTATCATGAATAGATTGTATGTTTGTTACATGATCACACCTTGGTGTTTGGAATTAACACAGAGGTTCACAGAGCACGCTGTCTAGACATGGTAAACATGATTATTGTTTAACAGTTAGCAATTAACATGCTCCAATAATAATTTATAAGCATATACAAGCACAGTATGTCATGTTTTTAAAATTTTCAAAATCAATCCACTTGCAAGTTTCCAGAGCACACAGTTTCTTTTTTATTTATTAGATAGCAACTAAAATAGCCTTGGAAAAGCTCTC
Source organism: Halocynthia roretzi (assembly GCA_013436055.1). Lineage (NCBI taxonomy): Eukaryota > Metazoa > Chordata > Ascidiacea > Stolidobranchia > Pyuridae > Halocynthia > Halocynthia roretzi. Next base: position 7,141 of record QRAM01000427.1, read on the forward strand.
ATTTAATGAAAAAGCTCTACAGGTGACTCAGGCTATCAAGGCACAGGTAGTGGCAGTGCTATTTTTCTCTAAAAAGATGCCCAAGAGCCAAGATACAGCACCGGGACTGTTCTAAGCTCTGTGAGAGCCACGTAAAAATTACTAACTGTTCTATTTTTAACTGGATGCTAACCCCTCGCACCAAGGCCTATTCCGATCAGCATCGGGCTATTTTTCTAGTCTATATTGATAGTCTTTATTTGGTCAGCACTAAAAAAGGTGTAACATGTTAGGTTGCAGGAAAATGTCTACATAGGAAATTTCCTGTTCTACCTTTGCTAAGAAGCTGATAGCATGTGTCAATGTTCTCACTCCTTCACAAACATCAGCCGATGGAACTCGAGATACATTCCTGTCAACATCTTGTGCAAGTTTTGTTGGTAGAGTTTGCTGTGAAACAAAACACACACATATAATATATTATATAATGAGTTATATAATGATATTTACAACATATCCATACATTCTTGTAACATATGCAATATATTTTACTAAAAGCAAAGTTGCCAGTTTGGATTAACACCTTGGGAGGGCGGCCCAGGGCACTTTAGGTTCAGGGGCCACTAAACATAGAAATTAAATTACGTGGCAAATAAAAAAAAATTAACTAAAATAATAGATAAACCGCATTTCTTGAAAAAAATTAGTTCCGAAAACGACGTCTGATTTTATTTTTCTCAATTTTATTGACTGTAAGGATAACTTCAATTTTCAGTCTGTAATATGGGTCATAGGGGTATAAATTACTGGTGATCAGATAAAGTATGAAGGGTTGTGGTGCCTTTTCTTTCAATTACATTTTTTTCTAAATGAAGTCCTTACTCTGGGTGTTCCTGTATGGCAGGAAGGCAGGGCAATTCTTATAAATCCGTCAACTAACTCAAAATGGTGATAAAGTATATTTCTTAACCAGAAAAGCTTTTTTATAAAATATTTCACATATTTTTTGCCCATTTTAAGTATTTGTGTATGAAGCTGACATGTCAGGCGATCACAGTATATATAAAATATAGCACAATACCTGTTTAGTGTTGATCAATACCTTTTCCCATTCAGAACCAATTCCAATGTCCTGTGCATAGCGCATCAATTGAAGGCTCTGGAAAATTGAAAAGTTATCGGTAGCCAATACATTAGTGCAGATAAATAATTCAATTAGTTTGTTTTAATTAATTAATTGTAAAAAAAACTATTCCAAATCCAAATAAAGAATTCTACAATTATTCTGTGTTGTAAATTTTCACTTACATTTTTAGATATCAATCTTTTGTAGATCACGAACTTTTCTCTTGCCTGAAAGAATCAAATAAAATATATGCAATAAAAGTATTTCAACAAGTAAATGATTGCGATTTCTCTGCATATGTGCATTTTCACAGCAAGGGTCAAAGTATATTAATTAGAATTGACCACTCCTTCCAATAATCAGCGATTTCTGTTCTCTAAAATTCGAAATTTCGCAAATCGAAGCAGTTCGCTAACGAAACACATTGCCATTGAAGTTACTGGAAGGTTATGAGGAACCAGCAGCTGCAGGCTAGCCAGGATTACATCGCTATATATATATATTCTATATCATTTGTAAACTCTTTTTCTGTGAATATTCATTATGTACAAATTAATTCACATGGTTCATTCTTGGTTAGGAAGGAGGAGCTTAGGTTGAGGCTCATGGGAGTGAATAGAATATTAATCAAAATACACCACTTCCTTATTCTACAAGTGAGTTTTGTTCTTGAAAATTTCGTAATCAAAGTATCAGATAGGGAGATAGGTAATGAGGTATCAACAGCTGCATGATCCTCTCCAGCAAACCCCGTTTTTTGTGATTATTTTGGTTGTTAATTCATTATGTTAAAATTCATAGGGTTTATTCTTGGTCATATACAGTATCGAAACACTTCTCTGGGCTTGGGTTGAGGCCAACGAGGTACAATTTCTGTATTATTTTATGCTTACGAACTTAATGAGATTGAGCAGCAAAATACTTGGAAATTCGAAAAAAAATGTCAAGAGAATCCTCGTAAAACGGGATTGAGTGAATATACTGCTTACAATAACTATACAATTAATGAAATACAACGTAGTTTGAACCTGTTTCTCCAGAGCATCGATGTTATATTCGATATGATGATGTCGAGCGTTTCGGCTAGTTGTAATTGTATACTTTGTATGCATATGAATCAATGGAAGAAGATCTTTCTGTTTGTCAATGCAAACGTAATGAGAATGTGTCAACTGGTCAATGTCAACTTCACGAATGCTGTAAAGGTTATAATGATAATAAAGGGTTAAGATTTTCATAGCTTATTGCATTCACACAAACTTTAGCTTAAGATCATGGGAATCAAGCCATTGTCTAAACCAGAGGTGTGCAACCTGCGAACCGAATTTGAATTATGAATAGCGGAGCGTCCCTAAAGTTGATTTATTTGATTTGCAAGGAAACCAAATCGATTTTTTTATGCCAGTCACTAGTAGATAGTCGATGGCTCCGGAGTGCTACAAGGTTGCACACCTCTGGTCTAAATGAATCTACAGATATATGGTTTCACCTGTCACTCGCTTTCAAAACTTGCTTGCAACTGGTCAAGAATTCATTCTGAATATCTATAAGATGTTCTGCCAGGATCTTTGCACATTGTCCTCTTCCTCGTGATGCAGGAAGTCCCATCGATATGGAACTGTTCATTGTCATTGGTACGAAATACTCGTCTTGCCTGCTGTCAGATGATATCCTTGCTTGTATGGCTGGAAACACCTTGGAAACAAATTATATTTCAAGTAGATAATGTAGGAATGGATGCTGTTTGCTAGCGATAATAGTTGGTATACTATAGATGATAGTGACTCCATGTATAGTTCCTACTATCTGTTGCATACAGCCAACACTGTTTGGCAAGGTGCAAGGATGTCGTTATATCAACCACATCTCATAATCTTTTATAATCTCATACAATAATTTACCTGGTTCCATGTTTCAATATAAACCAGAATTTGCTTTTCGTAAGCGTGTCCTCCTTCTCTCAGAAAATCATTGAAAGTTGCGCCCTCTGACTGTTCAAGGTCGAGATTGTTCTGGTATCTGTACAAGATGAAGAAAAATAAATTTAACAACAATTTTAAGAGAATTACAGGAAAACCCAGAAATCCAAGTCACCCCCGGTCCCAATCTTGCCAGATATATGTTCTGCTATTTGTATTTAGTATTCGGATTATGAAGCTTCGGCTTATTTTTCTACCTCTAATATCAAAATAGATTTTATAGTCAACTTACTTCAGAATGAGAGCGCTTTGAAGCTGCAAAACTGATTCCAGATTCTTCAACAGGTGAAGATTCTTGGTATTGAGGATAATCTGTAAAACTTCTCCTGAAAAATAATTGTTAGATGAAATGCAATGCATTTGTATCTTTGTCTGTATATAAAAAATAGTGTCTCATAAGTCATTATACACATTCATGCCTATCTTCAATTAAAAGCAGTGTGAATTCGATTAATATTTAAGTGTTAACTAGATCTATATTACAGTATTTCCCTTATATCCTTGATAAGTACGTTCCAGGAACTACTGCAGATACCGAAAACCTGAATAAGCATCAATTCGAGAATTCTATTAGCATTTAGGTTTTGACAAAATCCCCATTACAGTATTCCGATTATATCCCCGTGCTCCAGGACCTACCATGGATACCAAAAACCTCGCAGAGCAAGTGTGCCATGTATGAAATTTATGTTGCCTATTTACCCTGCTCTATGGTATGTATGCAAGCAAGCATCAATTTATCATTAACTTCTGAGACAACCAGTACTTTGCACATTTAGGTATCTCACCTCTTTGAGCATCTGCACCGTCAGCGAGAGTTTGAACCAAATGACTTGAACTTGAATGTTCAATAACTTCCCACAACATCGGATCAGTCCATTTCAGGTCGGTGGTTTTCGGTTCGGGTCGAACAGGAAGATCGTGAACCAATCTATAGTGCAAAGGTCATAGTTAAAAGTTTATTTAACTGACAACTAGTACAATAAAATGATGTTTACCTGTATAAAACTCCACTCGCAAGATTTTCAGCTTCATTCATTGCATTTTCCGCCTCGATCACAACGGCATCTAAGTTTTGAAATATCGGCAGAAGATAATGTTCACGGAATCTCACTTCCCAGTTTCTGCGTTTCTCCATCGATGACCAATCCCCAGCCAGTGGTAGTCCATGGCCCTATTTCAAAGCATAAATTTTACTCTCATTCAAACCAAGTGCCAGTGGTGTACCGGGGAAGTTTGCCTTGGCTTGGTATTAAGCAGTGTTAGCTGTATACTGCTCTTTATTATCTAATAAGTGGATTTTGCCTTTTGTTCAATTATTGCAAATAATTTTATGGTATAGTGACATCGTGTGGCATCCAGGGCAATGCTGCCCCTATCAACACAGGCACACATGGGTAACAGCGTCATGCTTTAACTTTGTGTTGGAACACTAAATTTGCAATATCTTCAAAACGGAAATCACCCTATTACTAAGCATTATGTAATTTCCGCCGAGACGGATTCAAGAGGACAGTATGGCTGTAATTAGCGAGGAAAATACTGTCAATGTTACGTGGCAACGTTTTTTTGTTCTGTTATGCTAAAAAATGGGTAAAATGATCGAACATAGGGATATTTTCTGTGTTAGAGGAAAGGCATGAATGCTGTGGATTTGCATGAAGAAGACAGAGATTAACTATTGTATCAAATAATATATTTTTAATTACCTCATCCTGTAATATTCGCAGGAGAATCTTGTGCATGATAAGAATCGTGTGGTCGATGTTTCTACCGAGAGAAGTTGAAAGATCCTGCAGGTTCTTCAGAAGTTGTTGAACCAAATATTCCTGCGAGATTGCTTTGTTTGGATAACCTAGCATCCTGCAAAGTGATGTCACAGATGAAAAATATAATAAAGAAACTCGGAAGATTATTGAAAAATTTGAAAATATACATATCTGTCCTTTAACAACGTTGCCATTTATATTCTTCACTAACTATGGGACGGATTTTAGAATAATGCATGAACAAAGAAAACCTTTGTCTTGACTTAATCCAGGTGTGTGGGGGATGTAACCCTATTTAATATCGCTCCAATCTCCCCTTTTTATCACAAAACAAAACTATGGAATGGATTAAAACCGACATATCTCATTAACTTACGTACCTTGTTATAGTAACTTCATCATTTTCCAGTCCAATCATCATGCATGCATGAAGTAGGAACTGTGTTGCTGCAGCACCTTGTTTGGAAATTCTGTCAGCTGGGTCAGCCATACTATTCTGTGCCTTGTTCAATAAGTATCCAGCTTGGGATGTCTCATCCATCATAATGCGCTTGTTTCCTGTAGCCAGCTTGTAAGTTACCCCGCCAATGGGTGCCTTACATTCAGGGCACATTGCTGCTTGGTTTGGTTGAGTGCAATTTCCAATGGAATATATGTGACCGTTTGGACAAGTATACATAGAATTCTGTCCTATGCGTCTATAATCTGCAGGTGTAGAAAAGTAGTAGTGCTCTGGCATGGCTGGAAAGTACATTCCTGCGACTGTGCGTGACTGTGACGCCAGGAACGCAAAACCCTCCATCATGTATTTACCTGCCGTCACCGTCGCTGCAGTGATGGTCACAAGTTGATACAAGGCATGGGCTTGCTGGTCAGTGACACCGCGTACACCAGCGAGGGCAGGTATGAGTGCCGTGTTGACATTAGCCAGGTAATTGTAGAATGGAGATTGACCTTGTTTCACTATTTGTTCGCAAACAAAATCTTTTTCTTCATCGTCTTGTTCCTGGGACCAGGTTACTGCGGCAAGAATACCAGCCAGTCTCCGTAAGGGAGGATCTCTCTGGAACAAAGCTGAGACACTCTCCGTGAGCTTGTCAGCGGATGTTTTGTACAGTGAAGATTTTGTTTCAGAGTACGACTTGCCAAGCAGGGACCAGTGATCGGTTTTCTTATCTTTAGCTGCTTGCTTGAGCAATGGAGAAATGAGGTCCTGATGAACAAAGATCATTAGTTTAGCTTTAATTTGAATACATGATCATACAGTAACTTAATTTCAAGCCTTAATACCAGAAAATCAAAATAGCAAAATATACTACAAGGCATACACAGACACTGACAAAGAGAGAGTGAAAATTTTGAATTCAACAACCCAACAGGGGCACAGAAAGATTACTCATTAAACTTTTTTGGGTGGGACCCCCTCTCATCTTTCAAGAAAATCCACATCCCATTTACAGTATCAAATAAGCTTCCCGCCGGCCGCACGAATTCGGTTCGTGAGCCGCAGGTTGCACACCTCTGGGCTAAAGAATCAGTGTAAGACTTGCACAGATACGTAACAATAGTAACACCTAACAAAGAATGATGTTATCGAACTAGACCCTAGTAACTAGAGCTTATTTTATCATTGAACTTATCTGTCTCTGTTTATTTGTATTAGCGGTATCACTCCAATACCCCTCCCCCTCCCCAATTCATTCGTGCTCCCCCCATCCTTAATAACATTATTGCAGCCCTCCACAGAATTTAGGTGTCGAATTTGGCCCTTGTTCTAAAAAGGTCCTGCTTTACAGGACAAAAACGTACCTCAAATTCGTCATGCTGGGTCAGATATTCGAACCATTCCATCCCATGTTTTCCGCATCCGATTTTAACCACGAATTCTTTCAGTAAATGTGTGCCTTCTTCGACGCAGATTCGTAGAGCCAACTCGTTGAACATTACACGTTGGTCATAAGTTTCCCTCTTCTCGTCAGCTTCCTCTTTGAACGAATCCTTGATGCATGCTGTGAATTCTTGCAGGGCACAACGAATTTCCGCGACCGCTCTCAACATGTCCATTTTCCTCATTGTATTCCCTTGTACAAGGATTTTCCTCCACGATGCTCCTAAAGCAAGCTCCCATTCTTTTATCGAACCTCTCTTAATCTCCTCTTCGTGTTTCATCCTCTTCAGCAACAGATTTTGCTCGTAACATTTCAGAACAACGAGAGCGACATCTTTCAGATGTTCTCGTTCCAGATTTCCAGCTTGTCCTTCAAAGTATTCGTTCATTCTCTCGTTGACAAACTTCATATTGAAATCCAGCAGTATTCTGAGCACAGAGCTTTGCATATTTATGTTGAGATCAAGGCCGGCTCTCTGGATTTCGTTCAATTCTCTATTTTGCATCACGATATCTTTCAGCACCATGTCCACTTGATTCTCCATCTGATTTGAATCTCCAGTGAAACAAAACCTGAGCAAATATTCCAGAAAAAAGCTCGTACAATTAGATTGAAATTTTGCAATCTCCTCCCCTTGTGCTTGGTTAGGAACCGCAGTCTGTAGGTCAAATTCTAGCGGTACAGTTTCCTGACAATTCGGACACTTGAAGGTGTCATTATCAGACGTAGCCTTCAGCGTCTGAGCGCACCGCAAGCAAGTGAGGTGGCCACATGGGAAGACTACAGGTTCCTTAACCCTCTTTCGGCAATGCTTGCAATTGAAGTCATGTTGCCAGGAAAGCAGAATCTTGAGACGAACATCTTCGTAACATTTCCGTAAGACGTTTGAAATGATCTTCAGAAACTGCTGGCTCCGCAAGTCAGCCCTCAGACATCCCTTCCATAGGAGCTTCATGTCAGGGGCAATTGCAGCGAGATATTTTTCGAAAACCTCCTCCTGGGAGGAACTGGGAAGCAGCTGAAGAATTAGGAGATCCAGAAGAGATAGGGGAGTCCATGCTATAAGAATCCTTTTCTTTTCATCCTGGTTTCCAGCATCATCCAAAGAATCCAAAACAGAATGAAGTAAAGGTTTCATAAGTGCAGAGAGCCTGGTCCACTCCTTGCAATCGCGCGGCACATTGATTTTATCTGCCATTTCTTTGAGAAGATCAAGGACATCTTTCAACGCTAGGATATGGATGCAAAACACCTCAGACTGAGCTTGAGATGTGATCCATTTCTCAGATTGAGCGAGGATCTTTGGACATGCTTTGATGATCTGCGAGAGCTGGTTCAAGAATCTCTCGGTTCCCTTGAAAGTCAGAAATACGAGAGCAAATTCATCACCTGGCTGGAATTTTTCCTCTTTTCTGGCTACATCATATTTATTAATGACTAAATCGTAAATAATGTTTTCGACAAGGTTGTATTCGGTCTCCTTGGCCTTTTCCCTGCTTCCTGGGACGTAAAATTCCTTGACAAGATCTTGTATGTACTGCTTCATCATCGGTAGAATGATTTTCGAATCTGTGAAGGCGTTGGCAATGATATCATGCATAGGAGATGATCGGAAGAGTTGGTGAAGCACATTCTCTTTGTCCATATTATGTTGCTTGTCCAAGTTTTCCCATTGACTGTTAAAGAACTCATGAAGATAGAATGCAAATGGAACATTGCATGATATAACTGATCGCAAATGCTTTGGATTTGTCACTGTAAATTCTTGAGCGCTTTTGATGGCTGACCACGGCATCTCCATGACTTCAAATGATCGCAGCCACATCTCTATCTTCCAATTATCTTTACAACTGAGGATATCAAGATTATTGGACCTGTCCACGCGACTTGTGACATACGCCAGCAGTTTTGCAACGTGTCTTTTGAGACACAGCCAGAGGGTTTTACGAAATGTTCCTCCTTCTTGCAAACTCTCCCTGTTGCAAGCTTCCTGCACGATCCAGTCGTTGAACACACCTCCCTCTCTCTCCTCTTCCCTCTCGCGATACATCGCGATCATCTTATCGAGGAAAATTGTTTGGAAAGCTGAGCTAATTCCGTCTTCTCCAGACAAGAGCTTCGTCAAGTTCTGGATCCGTTTCAATTCACGCTTTTCTTTGTTACGAACGCCGTCTTTCACTCTTGCAACCGCTTCACACACGCAGTCTTTCAGCAGCGACTTTATGTTGACTAGAGAATGTTCTCCCTCTCTGCTGAGTTCGTTCTTTCCCTGCTCCAAAACTTCACATAGAGATTTCTTGAAAAAATGCGTCGCTGGTGCGATTTCTCTGTTGCTAGGTCTTAGTTCATCGACATAAATAATGTTACTTTCCTTCGTGTGTTGTAAAACGAGAGATTCCTTTTCCGATTTGATTTTACTTCCTCTTTCTGTTGATAGCAATAGAGCCACGATGACATTACTGACTACTGGCTGTTCCCTCTCTTCTCTTTTAAACTTGGAAACTTTGTTACTCAGACAATATTTAGCACAAGCAATCAGTTGACCGTGGGATTGAGCTTGCGAACACTGGATAAGCAGAACCGCATTCCTGATGTTTTGTTTCTCGCAATAACTGAAAAATTCATCCAACCTGTTCGAGTACTCCTGTTCCGTCTGGAACTGCTCCAGCGAGAGCAACATCACGCTGTTTTTCTCAAGATCCAGCTCGCTCTCGACCTCTTCTCTGTCTTTTTCCGAAAGGATGTTCGAATACGATGTGATTTCAAGCAATGGAACTACGCCAGGCTCCGTGCTATTAATGACAGACTGTAAAGAACGAACCAAGCTATCATGAACCTGTTCCTCAATATAAATTTTCTGCACATCCTCCATTTCCGTTCCAAGATCGGACTCAGGGAGCCGGAAAATCCCATCCATGGCGCAAGACTGCAGCAAAGTGTACTTACACCGATCAACGTCGCCCTCTGTGGTCAAAACTACCGAACTCGCTGTGTCTTTGTGGGTGCCCACGAAAGCATCCTTCATTGTGAAGTCACTTTGTTTGATTTTGGAGAATTTTTTAACCCATTCTCTGAGAGATGCGGCAGTTTCCTCCTGCTCTGTCGTCAGCAAACTCTTTGAATTCAGATGATGTTTTTCCAGTCGATTTATGAGCGGGATCGGATATTCCTCATAAACTTTGTCCTTCTGTTCCACCACAATGAGCCTGAATCCGTCAGCGATGCGACATTTGACCCTGTGACCTCCCAACCCAAGGTCAACGTACTTCTGACCTCCGAAGGTTACATAGTGCTGGTTCAGGGCATCGTACAGGGATTCGTGTATATCAGTCATGTTAAGAAGAACCACGGTTTTTCCCGTCTCCATACAGACTTTGATCTTGTTGATGTTTCTGCAAATCTCTGTGTAATTATGATCTCCAGGAAAGCTGGAGCCAAAAACGACGTGGACTGAACTTTGAAAATCGTCGATACAAAGACTGAGGAGACTCACGGCAGAAAACTGGTTTGTTAGGAGCAGGAGGAAGCGACTATTACGCTCCTCCAAGTTATCTGTGATCATTTTCTGTATCGGAACGGGAGAGGTGATGGAGTCTTCAAAAACCGTGCCCAATTTCATCTGGAAACGAAGGAAATGAGATCGGCTACCACCACTGAAATTACGAAGTATTGCGTAAGCCACCACCGGGAATGTTAGCATGTCGTCAGAGGCGATGCATCTTGCGTGAATCATCTTTATCAGACTGTAATAATCTCTCAATCCAAAATACTCCACTGTTTGCTGGTCGTAGATTTCCAGATATGTGGAGGTGAGAATGTCGAGCAATGTTTGGTTCTCGTTTATCCTCCCTTTCTGGTTTTCGAAAATACCTTTCGCGGTTTTGAGCAGGTCTGTCTTCGTGGGTTTGTTTCTCGTCACGAAGATCCCACGGTTCATTTTAGCAGGGTCGAGGGCCCAGTTTGAGATCCCGCCAAAGCCCACTTTCTTGCTCTTGTCAACGTCGGTGAGACTGCCGCTATCTGCACTGCCACACTCGAGGAGAGGATGCAGGACCTGCGTGATAAGATAAAAAATTAAGATAATAAAAGATCAAATGCAATTTAACAAATGACAATCTGAAGTTAAAATTATAAACTGACAAAAAATATTTATGCAGGTCTTGGAAGATAAGATAAGAAATTTGATCTACCGTGGATGATCACAGAAAAATATTGTTAGGTATTGCGTCCTGCCCTCATAATGCGAGGTATACCGTGGACTTCCCACACTAAAAAAAGCTAAAAACTTTACCTTCAATGGCATATTAGGTGAATCTTCAGCCAGTCCAATTTCATCCAGAACTACAACAGCAGTATATGTGTTTAAATCTTGCTTTGCTTGAAGTTGAACGCATTGTTTGAACACACCAGCGATGCCGACTGCATCTGTGAGCGCGCTGCATTGATACGATAGGATGTGAATCTAAAGCAGAAAATAAAAATAATTATACAGAGAAGGTTTCAGGAAACTGTTCATTTATTCTAAATGTTATGCAAAGCTAATGGGCTGGCCAACCTGTTTCAAAGTCTTGTACAATGGGGACCTTGAGGTATTGCCTTGCATATTTCCCATCACGATTGTTTTCGCCAGCGATTTCGAACTGCCCGGCTTCCCGATCAAGAAAAGTGGAATTCTTGTTTCGACACACACTGTAATCATGAAGACATTTTCCTGCAAAGCTTCATTGTGGGCTATGTTGTCGTCTATTTTCATGTTCTTGAGGAAGACAGCTTGCGATGCTGATAATTCTTCTCTTACATCATGTTCGGAAAAACCGAGAATTGTACCAATCAGCTCGCGAAATGGCTCACGGTCGTCAAGAGAGGCGTGGTAACAAACCCCAACCGTTTGAATAAGGGTGCGCTGATTGGGGTAGATTTCAGGTATGTCCCTATTCTGTCTACGATATCTTCTCACTATCTCATCGTACATTTGCCTGTAGATGGCATCAGAGTGCTTATGGAACCATTCGAATATGATCATGCATCTCTCGACATCTCTCAAACTGACATATCTGCATTCGTCTCTTCTATCACGCATATAACTTTGAGATGCTGACAGTAGCTCGTTAATACTCTTCACTGTATCGTTATCAAGGTCCAGTTTCAATGCCAACTTCTTCGTCATCTGTTCGATGTAGATCCGTTCAGCCTCCTCCCCGAGTTGCCCAAAATCCCACACGAAAGGCTGCATGCTAGGAGGCAGAGCCACGACTCTGTAAACTAGGGTTCTCATCGGAATATTTCCAAGCAAATGGGTGGTTTCGCTCGTCCTGATCCGATATCCAAGTCCTGAGTCTTCCAATTTTTTTATTGCCGCCTCGGAGAGCTGCTTGTAGGGGTTACAAGCTGCCACTAGCTGGAGCCGGGATTCTTTGAAAGATCGGCCATCGATTGTGAGGTCACACATGACTTCTTTGATGGCATAAATTGCCTCTGTTGTATTCGCTTCATCATAGAATAGGATTGTACTCAAATTATGTTCTGTCCAATTGCGGCCTGCTATATTTTGAGCCTCTCTGACGCTCTGGTGAATATCGGAGGTCGTTATACCGCCATGAATTTTTAGGGTCATCATGTTTCTTACCCCATCTTCGACTGCATCAACCTCAGCTTCGGGTGGACCCCTTCTAGCAACTTGCCCAGCTTTCAGCCTGCTCATAAACTCAATCATCCTCGTTTTTCCGCATCCAGTCTCACCCATGATAATCACAGGAATCTGACACCGAAACCTCATGTATATCGCAAGAATTTTCAGCACGTTGTCGGTCGTCAACTCATACGTGGGGTCGGGGTCAAACACCTCCCTTATCCCCATCACAAGACAGAGGTTCTGCAACTTCTTCTCACGCGAAAGTTCGTCAAAATTCAGGTCCAGCGAAACATTCTGTAATTTCAAACCCTGTACGAGACGCTTATCAATGATGCCTTGCTCCAAAATTTCGCCATTCTTGTTAAGGAGATGACCCTCATCGCTGATGTTGACATTGATGAAGGTCATTGTCACTCCATCCTCGTTGAAAAAGATGTAGGGATGCGTCGATTCCTCCCACTTCCTTCGAAGTTGCTGCAATCCTTCTGGATGCTGAGACGTCTGGTCGCCCCTGTCTGATTTCGATTCATCAGAAATTTCGAGGGAGGGTGTGGCAAAATCTTGCGACATTCGTATCATGAAATTGACTGCGAACGCTTTCAATCCGTTAAGAACATTTCCAACAATCTTAATGTTGCAGTATAACGATTTCTCGCAGTGCTGTAACTGATAATTCAGGAAACTTGCAAAGTGTTTTATCTGAGCCCATGATGGATTGTCCATTGAACAGTAGGTGAGTAAGGTTTCAATACATTGATCAGCAGTTCCTGAAAAATTGGATGAAAATATTTATTCGCCTAACTATAAAATCAACACCTCAGGAATTTCATAGAACTTGAGTCTCAAGTCAATATCGACCACTTTAGGGACTTCCTAATATAATTTGTGAATTTACAGTTAGGAAGATTGCAATTTGTATTGGCAATAAAGCTTGTGAAATATTGCTGTAGTTGGCAAATGTACAGTCAGGAAAAGGCTATTTTCTGTGTGCGCTAAGATATGGCCATGGAAACGCAGTAACTATGTTCCGAACCTTGCTAATACAACTGAACTGTATGTATTCAATACATGATAGCAAAGCAAACAACACCAAGTGCCCCCCTGTACACCTACCACCCCTCACAAATTGTATCATGAGTGCCTACATTAAGTATTGTTAGTTTACTCCAGTAGTTTTTAACCTAGGGGTCGCAACTTGATTTTCTGGGGGTTTCAAGATCATTGAAAGGCGTCTCACTGACGCTGCTTTGTAGTGAATGAAAGATTCCAAGAAATCTTTAATCATACTTGTTTTGCTATTGCGTGTACACAACATCATTAGAGATGATTTGAAAAAAAATTATTCATGATTTCACTCCTTACAGCTGCAATTGTATAGCATACATAATTACAGTTATCCGAATCAAGACCCTCACCTGATGGTCCCTTATAAGTAAAAGCATCAAGATTCTGTCTTGCTGCAAAATGATGCAAATACTGAAATGGTCGCTGGTACACAGCGGATAGGAATTCAGCTTGATCCATTGGAAGCCATTTCTCATCTCGTGGATATCCAACAGATCCTTTCGTCCTTTCCAAAACTTCTCTTGGTGCGTAACATTTAATGCACGGGAGAAGGTTCAGGATGTGGCGACGAGAAAACACGCTCTGAACAGATATTTTAGTTAGTTGGAAGAATGCCAAAACAGTGCCTAGGACAGAGGTGTGCAACCTTGTAGCACTCACGGGCCAAATACACTTAACCAAATTTGACGACAGGCCGCACTTGCATCGACATCGACTATCTACTAGAAACTGGCATAAAAAAATCGATTTGATTCCCTTGAAGTTAGTAAAACTTTGCTATTTTATGAATCAATTTTTCATGCACGAGTTCAGATGCTATTGTTTAGCTATTGTTTCAGTTGACATGCTATTCTGGCCACTAGAGAGCAGTCCCGTGCTTAGGGCATCCTTTCCTTTAATAATGTGAGCGTAGCCACACTAAATTTTGTTTATCTCGGCTCTCCGTTTGGCTTTCACAGCAGACGAACAAACTTTCTCTTTTATACAGTATTTATTACCTTTCCTCTCATTCCGAAATCAGTCATTTCTAGAGCATATAAATGTTGCTTGTGTCTTCTCCAAATCTTTCCACGACTGTCTTGAATACTTCCAAGGACGAAGAGGTTGAATGCAAAGGTTTCAATTCCACTGTGAACCTTCAAAAGACAGAAAAAAAAGTTGTATACGAAATATGAACTTTGTCATAGAGCAGGACTGCCCAACCTTTTTTGGCTGTGGACGCTGATTTAGCCAGGATTTTTTTGGGGAGGTCAAATTATACTACTTGCTGCTTAATATAACTACTTAATCTCAGTGTACTTAGTATTTGATCAAAAACGTACAAGGATATTTCAGTTTTTCCAACAACTTTCATGAAATGCACCAGTTTAAATATTATTTAACCCACCTGGACCCCATTGGGAAGCCCGGTCATAAGTGCCACGACAATATAATTTATCCCTTTGTTACTATTACCATACAACACTGCACAGATATGTCTTATAACATTGAACTATCCATTACACTACTTATTGAAATGAAATATCTTACAGCTGGAGTCAAGTCAAGATGCACGAGCATGACATCTTCATTTCTGACATCTTCATCTTCATCAGTTGCTCTGTACAATCTTTCAATCACGTAATTCAGATTCAATGACTTTTCAAGCAATCGTATAGTCGTACTTTTCCATCTGCGATTTCTCATTCTATTTTCAAGGTCCTCTCTCAGACGTTTCACATGAAGTGATTTTCCTAAAGAAGAAATTTGTAATTATATATTTGTACTAGGTGTACACATGGCGGCCTAGACAAATGCTAGATATATGGAAAGTATCGTATTTATTCAATTGTAAGCAGCGACATATATTGTTTATTTTTCATCTTTTCGTGCGGCTTACAATCAAAGACGGCTCACATTTATTCCTACCATACTGAAGTGTGTGTTTAGATGTTCGTTCGCCCATAACTCCAAGGGTTCTTGACTAAACGCTCTGAAACCTTGCACGGGGATCGGTTTCAGGCCGGAATAGGTTATAGGCTACTTTTTCAAATAAGGGCCCCAATCGTGGCCTCAGTAGGCTACCCTATGTTTTTCTAAGTGCGGCTTACAATCAAGGGCGGCTTACATTAACTTTTCAACACAATTTTGAGCCGCTTACAATCACGGCTTATAACTAAATAAATACGGTATACATTTAAATACATAAGTTAGGCATCTTTTTTAAAAATTTCAAATTCTCACCGACTCCTGATCTGGAAGATGAAACAACCTTGACCATGGAACGTTCCGAATCAACACAAGTTGCGCTGATGCAATCATCAGATACTTTCAAATGTTTGGCAAGGTAGAAAGCGATCTCTTGTTCAGTCTTTGTCCATTTACCATCAACTTGATACTGAACAAAAACCATGTATTTAGTTCTCAATAAAATTATCTTGCAATCAATGCAATTTTCCAAACATGAGAATAGAAATAAATAATTGACGGGTGCGAGAACCTTATTTTCAGATCCAGGATAGTTTCGATCACTAAAAAGGTTAAGAACCACTGCTCCAAACCATTGGTTTTTAATGTGAGTGTTATGGGGAACTAAGTGTTTACATTTAAATAAATATTCCCATCTTCAGCAAGAAATAAAATTACTGCTGTTGGCTTATCAATTTCTATACTTGGTCGAGAAATGATTCAGCGTTGTAAAAAAACCTGCTAACGAAGCCGCAAAGTAGATAGATATGTGATACGGGAGACTCTAGCCCTAGGCTAATGGATAAGTTATTACCTTGTCAAAGCACGTTGTCAAATAATGTTGGGGTTTACTCAGCAGAATAACGAGTTGATATTTCTCGTTCGTTCCTTTGTTTTGCGACAAAGAGTTGAAGATTCTTTCGGCCTCGGTCGATACATTGAAGCTCAATTTGTCAGCGAATACGAGAGAAAAAAGCATACGACCTGGGAAAGTAATAAGAGATTTTAACAATGATATCCTCGTCTCACTATGTCATAAGACCCACTAGATCCCACTGGAACTTGGATTTTGAGCTCCCATTTATATTTTACAGAAAGTCTAAAACAGTATCATTTTCTCAATCTTACATATAATTTTTTTAGAAGACATTGCATGAAAAAAATGGGTAAAAAATGAAGGGATATGGAAAAATATTTATCAAAGGACACTAACCTCCTTGATGAAACAACATTGCTCGTCTCATGAATCTCTCCACTTCATCTGCCGAAGTTTGTTCAGAACAAAGAAGAACTTCAGACGTGGAAGGCAATGGTTGATCAGAATCATTCAGATAAAGCGCAAGTACCGACGGAAGTATTTCATTCTCAACACGGATGATGAGGTTCGGTCTTCCTGTTTGCATTGGAGGCATCAGGTTACGTAGAGGAGGAGCACGGTTGGATCTCTCTTTCAAGAACTGGAGGAATCGGCCGAGATGTTCGATGCTCAGGTAATCTTGCAAAGTGATGACCTTAATAGATAATTGTGAAATTTTAACCGGTAACCAATGAATGGTTTCAATGAAACTTATTTTATAAAAACACAGAGTAAGTAACCCATGGCCCAATAAGCGATGACTGTGTGAGATCTCTTGCACCACCTAGTGAAAATTAGAGCTTTACTTGGTAACCAGTGGCTCGATTTCAATGAAACGCGTTTCTTACACCCGTGACCCCCTCGGGTTCCCAAATTACCTAATTTTATTCAGGATAATTTAAATATCATAAAGTGACCCAAAAAACGGAGGTTTTTAAATTATGGTCAATGAGCAAAGAATGTGTCTCTCTTACACTATCTAGTGAAAATTAGAGCTTCACTTGGTAACCAGTTTCCTGACTTGTTCAAAACCTAAAACTTACCATTGTTTCATCATAATATCCGGCACAAATGGTATTGACCGAATCTATCAGATTATCAGAGTTAGCAGTTTGTGTTTTCACTTGCAACCTGTCAATCACATCCTTCAAGGTATTACGAGAACGATCGTAAAGAACAGAAGTGATGATCTGAGCCTCTCGTTCTTGGTGTCTGAAGGCTGAAAATAAACAAATTTCAATTCAATAACATGGATTATATTTGATCTACATCAGGGGTGTACAACCTGCGGCCCTCAAACTGGATTTGAGCAGCCCTCGGGAAGCTGCGGTTTTTGAATAGAGTACGGTCCGTAACAGGAATTCAGTGCCGCTGTTTTTGATGTTATATAAATAACGAAGCGTTCCTAAAGTTGATTTATTTGATTTGCAAGAAGACCAAATCGATATTTTTTATGCCAGTCACTAGTAAATAGTCAATGTGAAATGCAAGTGCGCTCCTTTGTCTAATCCGGTTAAGT
The DNA here is from genome assembly GCA_013436055.1 of Halocynthia roretzi. NCBI lineage: Eukaryota > Metazoa > Chordata > Ascidiacea > Stolidobranchia > Pyuridae > Halocynthia > Halocynthia roretzi. Next base: position 24,902 of record QRAM01000427.1, read on the forward strand.
GTATTTGGCCAGGGAGTGCTACAACGTTGCACACCTCTGATCTAGAACTTTTAGTTCTATGCCTGTGCCTTATTTGAGCACTGGGTAAAAAGCCCTAGGCCACCCAGGTCAAAGGTCACATGTACAACATTACCTGCATCATTATCAAATTTCGTCGCAAGTTCATTCACTAATTCACGATTGTCTTCATTTACAAAGACCCATGAGACGCAATTGGACAGATCTTCATATCCTTCATTCTGCACCGCGGCTTTAGCTACATTTTCGGCCATCTCCTCTTGATCTATTAGTTTCCGTACGGCATTCCGTTTGTCTCTGATGACATCCGGTGCCGAGATGCCTGGTGAAGATTCTCCCGACTGCGGAAGATCTGATTCGGAAACGACAGTTTGAGAATACAAAATATATTTTTTTAAAATAGTATTTTAAATTAATCCCAGGTATTTAAAATCGTGGGGTAGTGGATATAACTAGGATGTCGGGTCACTTTGTTTATATATACACTAGCCCCGCTCTCTCTGCGATTTCGGTGTTATGCAAGGAACCTATTTATACCAGTCGAACCTTCATATGTGAGAGAAAATTTCGAAGTGAGCCATTTGCGAGATGCTGCGAGAGCGTTGTGTGGCTGAGATTGTTTGACGAGTCCAACTCACCTTCTTGAGAGTTCAATCAGTCAGTCTTTACATCTTGCTGTGTTTGATGACACACAACCCTCATCCACTTATCCCTGTCCAATCGCTTGTCCCCTGGGGCCCCCTCTTTGTGATAACATTCATTATTATCCTTTTTAATGTACTTGATTATGTTGAATATTTATATTGCCTTGTGGTAATGTATGTAATGTGTCTTCTTGGTATGAAATGGTGGCTCAATTATGATAGTAGGTTCATCATTATTTTCCAATAAATGGTTATCATATTTTAAAAATATTTATTGCTCCTCGATATTGATTATCCCACATAACACAGCAACATATGCATAATTAACTCTTACCAATCATTTCTTTATCAAATTGATCCGCAAATTCTTCAATCAATTCATCTTCGAACTGATGTTCCAGCGACCAGTTCAAGCATCGATCTGGATCTTCGTATCCAACTGCTTGTACAGCTGCTTTTGCAACATCTTCGCTTATCTCATCATCAATTACTAATTTTCTCACGGCTCTCTTCTTCAATTCTGTTGCATTTCCTATAAAATCAACATGGAAGTATATTTAGATAATCAGAGTTTGTATTGTGTCAATCCTGACAAGTTCGGATAACCAAGTATTTATTGTAGTATTATTTACTATTGTCAGACTCTTGATTATCATCTGCTTCCATTTCTTCATCTATCTTGTCGGCGTCCATCACTCTCGTTGCTTCTTTCAAGCACTCAGTGATCACGTGAATATTAAGGTTGTTGGACACGTTCAGCAGCAGTGTCTTTACCTAGTGTAAAAACAGATATTCAAATAGATTGTGTATATCAAACAGGTTGTATTATGAGGAGTTGAATTTTATAGACAAACTATGATGGTAATGGTTTAAACTACTAGTAGTGGAGAATACAATGATGAAGGATGATGATATCCTAAAGTATGATTGTGGGAGACATGTGATGCCCTAGTATCAATTCCTAAACATGGAGAAAATGGTGGGAAAATGTTACTGTTCGAGACTTACAGGGAATATAGAGATAATCTGATTTATAACTTACGATCAGCATCTTTTACCGAAGTATTACGTTTGTGACTTTCTGATAATTGAGATAATTTCCCCCATAGAAATCCAGCCTTGAATACATACCTGGTCGGGCAAATTAGCTCTCAATGAAGCCAACTGATTGCATAGATATGTGATCTGGTGTACGTTGAATTCATTCAAATAATAATGTTCCAAACGTTTAGTCACGATGTAATCGTCCCATCTAAAAATAAACAACAACAAAATAAGAGAAATATCACTAACTGAACATACCAAATGAGTCATCAGGGGCAGCTTTGAGCTGGTTAAGAGTGATGTGATGATAAACATATAGAGTGGTGCCTCGTACTCCGTACTTAATTCGTTCCAGGAGGCCGTTCGAACTATGAATTGTTCGAATCAATTCTCCCCATTAGAAACAAGAGGAAGTGAATTAATCCGTTCCTAGACCCTAATCGGAACCATCCAAGATTACCATCATCGCTGCAGTGACCACGGCGTTGCAGGTAGCCTACTCAACAGCTGGGTCAACTGTGAGCTGGTGAATGTGTCTTGCTCGCTCTGGCGAGGTTTGAACCTGTAACCTTTCGATTGTAAAACTGCTTCTACAGCTTTTCTTTTACTAGCTCCACAATCTTACTGTACATGTGTATGGATGTAAACCGTGAAGGTCGTCGCAAGGTTAATTTGCAAGTTTAGGAATAAGATTTAAATCCATCTCTGTCCCACTGTCAACTATAAATTAATTCTGACACAATTCCAGAATAAGGAAATTGAAATTTTGCGTTATACATCCTGTTAAGTATTTTACAGTAATTTACTTTTTAAGAGCTTCTCCTAATACAGTTGACAATTTTTGAAGATCATCCAGCGATCCTTTGCCTCCGAGAGGAGTAGAATCATCAGTGAACTTGATCTGGATCAGGAGATTGTTGGTGTCGGTGGAATTTGAAATATCTTGACATCTGCAAAAGAAAAATGATAACGAAAATGTAAGTAGATAATAACAATTCTAGACATTATGCAGTTTGTCAAACCCTGGTATATACTTACGCTATAGTCGCAGACCATTCACTGAACAGCATACACCCAGAGGCGATAAGCTGTACGAAAATCTGTGCAAGTTTCTCAACAGCTGTCAGCACATCAACAAACAGTTTGACGTCTTTTTGGCCTTTCTCAGCTTCGCCAGCGATCAACATGAGTTTCGATTGAAGATCATGAAGTTCTTTGAGTGTCAGTTCTTTATCTACATATATATATATGGTATATAGAGATTTATCAACTTTACCTATGTATCCACATATACATTCCATATACATTCCATACACATTCCATATACATTCCATATACATTCCATATACATTCCATATGCATTCCATACACATTACATACATAAACTAGCAGAGTGGGTAAGCATTTACCTTACCATTGTATGTATTGTTTCAAAAAAACAAATTTTACTTTGTACAGTTGAGAATCACTTATCCAAAATTCCTGGGACCAAAAGTGTTTCGAATTCCGTAATATTTTTATTCATAATAACTGAGCAGGTGATTATCTGCACTCTTTGCATATCCGAACATGTTCAGATAATCGAGGGCTTACTGTATATATATCTCATGAAGTGACCCAAAGTTAGAAATTACTGAAAATAAGATTTGATTTTCATACTCTCTATACACATGTGCTGGTGCCTATTTTCCTTCAACCATCTGGTAAGTTTGGATAATCGAGAGTTTCCTTAATTCTGACGAATTCAAGTCTACTTACTTCCGTCATCCGCTTTATTCTTCAGTGCAGCAGGAATAAGCAAATGGACAGCCTCTTGCACCGACTCCGTAATCTGCTTCTTCTTGATCCTGTAAATCCCGCGTTCATTGATGTCTTGGGCGCAAGTCAGCGACTGCTTTTCAACAGAACCATGGAAGTTCTCGATACCTTTGAACCAAGGAAGCTGACTTCCGGTATCTTCCTGAAATTCAAAATCGAAATAGAAAATGAGATAAGAGAACATGGAAGTTGATATTGTGCCACAAAATGCAGATACATGGTCACGTTTAGTTTAATAGTAAATAAAATCCCTCTATACCAAAGGTCGGCAAATGCTGTGCCTATCCAAGGGTCAATAAATGTCTGGGGGTCAATAAACACAGGGTTTCATTTGTTTTTTATTCTATATGGGCACGCTTAGTTTAACCCTGTTACGATACAATGCCTGTATTGACTTTTTTTCACTGTGATGAGTTTATTATTGAAGACAACGTTTTTCATGAGGATTAGAATTGTGCTCGTGTACTGGTAAGCGATTGTCTGCCTGCTACATTGTGCTATCGTGTTAGGCTTCTTTAAATATTTCTAATGGAGAAGTAGTGCAAAAGCAAAGTGGGTGAAGGACTTGTTATCTTTAAATTGAGAAATTTATTATTGATACCATTCATTCATTTTCTTTACATGAGGAATTGAGGATTCCATGAAGGGGTTGCCCTTAAATAAATGATGTGGCCCTATAAATAGAAAATGGATGAAATGGAAACCTCTACAATGAAAAATTAAGAAAATGTAACTTTGCTTAGTATGCAATCCACATAGCGTGAATACTTATTTCCATGAAGAAAATGAGGATGTGTTCTGCCAACAACCTACAATCCTAATTTAGCCATTCAAAATTCACAAAATATTTGCAATACCATGGGACTGCTGGATTAGAAGTGGGAACACTGCAAAATGTATTGTAGAATGGAACTCACCCATTTTTTTTGTAGTTTTGGATCAGCCTTGATATTCTCCCACACTTGCTTGCATTTGGTTAGAAGTTCTGTCAGTCCCGAGTCTTCTTTCAGTTCGAAGATAAGCGGAGCAAATCCCATGACAGCACTGAGAAGACACGAAACTTTATCCACTTCGAACGGACTCTCACCGGCAGAAATCATTGCGAGATCGCACATGACTTTGACTTCACTTATGTCTGAACAAAAAATTCTAATAATGTAAACTTTCATCCTGACATTATGGATTAATTTCTCTATATATAAAAAGGAGAAAGTTTGTATATTTGTTTGTTTGTCTGCTATAGAAAATTTGATGTAGTGACCCATAGGTGATGTCGGCGTTAGATTTTTTTTATTTCATTTTTTTCGTTGTTCTTGCGAGACTGCCCGCTAGGCTTTTTTCCCAACATGAGATATTATTAAACTATAAAAAGGTATTGTAAATATATTGTTTTTCAAGCCTAGGTTTCTTGTTAATGAAGGCTTGATATATTACTTTCTTCCCGACATGATGGATTAATGAACTATTAAAATGCATATGGAAAGCTAACCGAGTACATGTACTCCACATAATTTACTGAGAATGACTAACTGAACATATCGAATGAGTTATTAAAACTTTCGGATCGGTTTCTTGGTTGCCGGGTCGGCTGAACCCCGCAAAGTAGGACAGCTTTTAGTTAGGTATTAGTGTAATTTAGTGCTCTTCAAATGAAGTTCCTGTAGGGAGCTCTTCAAATGGGGTTCCGCAGAATGCAGTTCTGTGACATTCACTGCAGACATGCAGGGGTTCCGTGACGCCAAAATGTTTGAAGAGCACAAGGGTAATTATTCATTATTCAGAATAAATTATTTGTCCTGTTTACCTGTCATTTTTTCTTTGAGCCAACGTATCAGTTCTTCTTCTTTCATGAATAATTTTATCGTCGCCAAATTGTCGTCATCAATTTCGCAAACAGATGGAATCGCTGAATCGTGAGAAAGCTCCCCAACAGTAATATTAGTGTTGTTTTCCATGATTTCCTGCATGGAAAAAAGTATATGGGATGTATCCACACAATTGTATTTCTGGAATTATGTAACCTAAACCTCAGAAATTTTTACTGTAATCATATTTCTACCTTCTGTGTCTCAATGGTTTTGAAATCTCCGTTCAGAGCAAACTCCTGTTTCATATTGAGCAACAGATCAATCGCTGCTTTTGCCTTTTCCAGCTTGTAGTAATTACAAATCTGTTGAATTCGGACTTCCAGATTTCCAAGAGGAATATAATCCTCTTCCACTGGATGTTCTTCTTCTTCCGACGAGTCTTCATATCTTTGAGCATCAGGAGGAGGTTGCTGGTTATCTAAAGTTTCATCACTACTTTCATCATCAGAGCTTGAGGATTCATCAGAGGAGGAATATTGGTCTTCTTCATTTGCTTCCTCTTTGTCTTCTTGCTTAAGCTCCGGAGCAGGATCTATACAAATTGACAAATTGGTATAATGATTCTATTATCAGTTTCCTTATAATTATCCCAGGGTGAAAATTTGAAACTTGGGTACTATGAAGGCATGGTTCTCTAGTAAGTAAACCAAAGCCAGGCAATGCTATAGTATTTCTACATGTGCTTGCTATGGCTCTCTTTGTTATTTTGTGAGTAATTCTTTTGCCTCACCCTTGAAACCTAAGATACTAGGTCTGGATTTCGTCGAAAATCGCGGCTTCTGAAACCAATTATTGACGTAATGCTGAATTAACACTTCAGGGTTAATGTGGGTTAAAGTGAAAGTAAAACGTGATAGTGTTGTACGTACCAAGAAATTCCTCCTTCTTTGTAACCAATTCATAATATGTATAGAGAAGCTTCAGATCTTTCTCGACCTCTTCAACGTTTCCATCCAGCCGTTTGAACAACTCATTAACGTCTTCCAGTTCCAAAATTCCTGTTAAATACAATTTAATTCACCTTCATGACAGGAAATAATGAGTAAAAATGGAGAACGTTAGATACTTCAAATAAAAAATATTAAAATGCAAATATTTTCAGACTTTGAGTAGTCAGAGTGGTCCCACGTTGGTACTGATGGGATTAGGGTGTAAAATTAAGCTTATGTTGGGTCGTAGTAAAGTTTAATCAACCCTAAATTAGCCCCCACTGGAAACTAGTAACTGTAATTGCCGATTTTACCATACTGCTACCAGGGTTATCTTGGCCACATTTGTCGTATCAAGGGTGATGTGAGACATTTAAAACGTAAAACCTCTAAACATCGTAGTAAGAGTTATATTTTCGAATGCCTCTATTAGCTGACCGGGCGAGGAGGCCACGTTAACTACCTGAATCTATCTGTTGTATATTCTCGATCATATCTCTCTTGGTAGGTTCCCATATATCATCCAATGCCTCTTTCCACTTCACCCTCCAAAGTCCTTGATCTTTGATATCGAATCCTGCATCGTCAGCGTCCTGCTTCGCTCTTAGAGCACTCTGATGCCACATTTCTTGGAAGACTCTGCTATCCTGGATAGTACACATGTATTATTATGAAAATATTAAACAGAAAGATAATTTTATACACGATTGTCTTCACGAAATGATTGAAGTGAGGAAAATACCATTTCACATTGGTAAGTGGTGGCAAATGGTGTGCTAGGGAGGTCATGCGGTAGTTTCCCTCGGAAATTTAGAAACCTCTAGCAAAGACTAACCTTGATGTTGCTGATGACCATAAATTCTTTCAACCAGTCATATTTTAAATGATAAAAGCTGATACTGCTTTCTTGTCGAGTGTCTGGATCCGGAGCGACGGACGACAACTTTTCTTTGTTGTGGTTTCTTTTGCAAAGAGCAGAAAGTTCAGCGACATCGACCATAACCTCCTGCATGTCGTTATCTGAAATATAATGTGATAGTTTCAGCAAACGAAAACATAAGAACAATCTTAGTTTCTAATCTTTCATAAAAATGAAAAGTAAATGTTTGTTTACAAATCCGAACGGTTGCACCAATTTTTAGGTTCGCGACCCCAAACTGTGGGTCGCAAAAAATTTCCTGGGGTCGCCTGTTATTTCATAAACAGGAGAAATATGCCTGCTGCAATTTTGTGAAACATTTTTTTTGGTAACATTTCCATATAAACATCTTTTTAGCATGTAGTAACATTCCTGTCAGCAAAACCTGGCAAAAACCACTGACTTAGGGGGTCCTGTCACAGGTAGTAGCAGCATTTTTTTCTCAAAAAGCAAACTCTGGAGCCTTGGAACTGCTCCAACAGAATGACACCTCGACCGAAACAATGCCTGCTAAGAATTACCTAACTATTCTATCCCTTACCATCTGTTTTTGAGCAAGCTGATATGAATCCGAGAACATATTCTTTTCCGAGAATAAATGACTTTACTTTGGCTTCGCAATGATCTAGTATATGATTCAAATGATTTTGGTTTTGGCTGTCAATTGAAGATCCGGTTTTCTGCAGATATACATTATAATTTATCAAAATGATGAGAGATATAGGGGAAACTTGTTCCATAGAGATGCAATCGCATCATAAACCTGAATTAACATAATCTGAAACTTAGTTTTAAGGAAAAAAATACCTTAGCAACCTTAATTCCAGAGCCTTGCTTGATTTTAAATTTTCTCAGACCAAACAAGATCACAAGGTTATATAATGTGTGCTACAACCATAAAAGATGAAGATATTCTTTAATAAATGATTTTCATTTTTAAACTTTACGGTATGAACGTACCACGTTATAAAGGTGGTTCGCTACTATCTGTGCATTGACAAAGAGATGTATGCAATGCTGACCTTGACTATCATTGCCTTATGCAATTCACAAAATTTTCCCCGATGTTGCAAAATCGATTTCAACTGTTCAACTTCAATATTTCCTGACTGCATCAAAGAGGAAGTCACTTCAAAAGAATTTGACACTTCTTCTATCATCTTCTTTGTTTCGTTTGGAAAACTGGACAAGGCTTTCTTGTCACCTGAAAAAATTATAATTAAAAAAATATATTTCCCATTTCAAATGCATAGTACTAAAAAAGTTTTGCGGAATCACAGAGGACTTCAGTAGTGAATAAAAACATAGGTAAGCCATTAGTTCATTTGCATCAATCAAACTGTTTTAACTTATGCATGTGATAAGCATTTATGACAAATGAAGTGAGATACACATTGATATGGAGTAAATTGACCATCGTTCTTCTAGAGAAATTTACATTGTATTATAGCATTGACTATGTAGCAATAAGCACTGGTTATTTCAGTAACATAAAAAATGTTCAACTGCAGTGTTGGGTTTTGGCAATCATTTCTACAGATGCAGGGTCCGACTGCGCAGGCACATTACGAGGCAAAGAAAAATAATTTTTGTCTCAGTATTATAAAAAGGATTCTTGATGCTAAACTGGCAATATTAATTTCAACAAAAGTAAAAATTCAGGAGCCATGAGGCCATTTTTGAGTATTGAGTATTTTCTGTATTCAAATTCCACTCCATGTGTCTTGTACTTTTGTCTCGACTCATTTACTAGTGTAGAAACTCACCAAATAAGTTGAAAAACTGAACAGAAAACGGCCAAGCAAGTAGAAATTCCAGAACTTGACTATCGTACGCAAGATTCTGATTTTTAATTTTCGGTTTCTGAAGCTCTCGCTGGAAGAGTTTGCTGAGAATAGTGATGAAACGTGGGGTTTTGAAATAGCTGGCAACTTTATTCACTAATTTTCCCTGAAAAAACAATTGTTCAATAGAATTTTCTGGAATATACAGGGAAGCCAAAGCTTGAAGTATATTACAGATAATTTACTGCAAATTAAACCAAGTAAATTTATTCTTACCTTTGCTCCATCGTGCTTCCTCAGGATTTTCTCAGTGCAGTTGTATGCTTCGTTGTTGAAGCAAGTTTCTATGACCGGGTCTAGTTTCACTTCGTCCAGTTTTTCAGCATAAAATTCCAGGAATTGTTCTTCGCTATGCCAGTGCTAATTCAAATGAATGAAATAATTAGCATTCAATTGAATACTATCAGATTCAGAAGCTTTTCCAGCTATCTGGACATCATAGTTAGGATGTACATTATACATGTGTATAGATCTTTTCCAGCTATCTGGATATCATAGTTGGGGTGCGTATTATACATGAGTGCGTATTGTATTCGGAAATTACTGTCTCTGTTACTCAGGGTTAAAACTGCCACAGCACTTACGTTTGCAATTTTCTTGGCCATTTCGCCGGAAATTCCAGCTTTCCACTTGGTGTTGAAATTTTCATCAAGCCAGTCCACAGTAGCGAGAGCATTCCAAAACTACAAACGAAAATTTATTAAAACAACAAAATAAGTCAATAATATCCCAGTTCTACATGGGAATCAATACATAGTAAACCCTTGATAAGTTGTAATTTTTTTAAGCCAGAATAATAGAGAAGAAAAAAAGGGAAAAACGTTTTTTAAACAATAGAGTAAATAACCTCCCTTTCAAAGTTTCCCACCGAAGTAAAAGTATTTTAAAAACGAAGCTACTACGGAGCATTCAAACTTTCATGCAGTAAAGCGGAAATGACATTGTTATTCTCGTGGAAGCCTGTCCACTGTTTTGGGAAGTGACAGAAGTTTACGGCGGAAAAACAATTGTATTGTGTGAAATAAAAGCAAAATTTAAAGAAAATATTATGTGCTCAGAAACAATCCAGCGTCCCTGTGGCTGCGCACTCACGCAGATTAGAGTAAGTTGAGTAAGTTAATATTTTCACAGAAGGTCCTGCAAGGCGATTTTCATATACAAACGATGCATCACTTACCTGTAGATGTTCTTCTTCAAACCTGCATTTACAAAGTCTCCTGTTTACAGATGAAAGAATTCTTTCAAGAAATTCCTTTAGCTTGGTAGGTTTCTCCTTGCTGACCTAACATAAAAGAAAGTTGGAATTTTATAACCGGTCAGTCAGTTTCTGCCTAGTCATCTGAATGTCAATGTGAATGAATTCAACCAATAGCAGGAGTAATTATGACTGTCTTGCAAAAGCCAAATGCATATCTACTACAGGCTTGGTGGAATAAAAGTTCCTTTGACTGTGGTTTCACAAGATAGTATACAATGGTCAGTTTGATAAGACTGTTCAGTGTATCTGTAAATTTCAATGATTTTTTTCTAAGCTTAAGTCTGTAGCATTTTGAGCATTCCAATTCTAGATCATGGGAATGAATCAAAGTACATATCATATCATTTCCTATAGACATGTGACAGCGAATATCGAAAGTCTCGTGGAGCTGTTTAGATCCCTTTTTGTAGCGCTCAGTTCTTGATCGTGGGAATGAATCAAAGTATCTATCATGTCATTCCCTATACCATGTAACAACAAATATAATGTCTTGTTGCGCTGACTCTGTAGTAATAAACACCGACTCATTCAGTGGTAGAAAATATTCAACTGCTTTGGCAATAAATTGGCTTCCACAAAAAAAATGTAAAATTCAGGAATGGAGTCTATCCTAAGATACAAATATGGAAATGGTACATGTTAACAAATAGGCGAGAAAGAGCTAAAACTAATTATAATATAATAGTGAAGTGAAGCATAAGAAATTATATTACAGTAATACCGCACATTACATTTCTTTCGACCTACGTCAAATTCAACTTTACATTGCTTTTTTAGAGTGAATTTTCTTCAGCGAACGATATTTTCTCTGACCTTATGCCAAAATTTTATTAACTATTCTTTACCAATTATGGCTAAAAAGATCATAAAATTTTCTAAATTCTTTAATAATTTAACAAGAATTATATTCTTCCCGGTTCTGTTTACATTTATCGTTACGTGTTCGTCGTTACTTTCCAGTTGTTTGTCGACATACTTTTATGTCACGGCATTAATGACGTAGCGCAAAAAAAATTCTGAAAACATATCAGAAGGACATGGATAGCTTTGTATTTTGAATGAGCATGTGTGACATTATATTTTTTCCTTTTTAAAAATACATACAAAAAATTTACCTCAGAAGTCAGCAGTATCTTTGCAAGCTTGTTCACCTGGCAAGCCATGCTGATGCACCACATTAGGTTATCATTATCTGAACGAAATGCAATTATTGTTTTGTCACACAGTTCTTGAATAAGCAAAGATAATACAAAGAGAATGTTGACAGTAGCCTCAAGAGTGCTTTCAATTTCAGCTTCCGAAAATCTGTAGAAGAGAGTTTATTTTAAAATTATCAAATTTTAAATCACATTTATGAAAAAAAAAATTCTGATATCTTCGCTATAATTTGAACTAATTTAATGTACTGTGCGGACTACAAAGCGACCCAACTTCGAACCAGGTGCCTTATAACTTGACCAGCAAAATAATACAGACATTGCACTCCCTTATGCACCATACCATTCGTATTTGGTATCGGAATTATACCTGTTTTTTTCTTATGGGAACAAGTTAACTCGAATTGGTAAGGATTGAAAATTTATTGGTAAATATGCTACTAATATGTTCTGAATCATTTTTCTTTTGATATTCAACCATGAGAAGGCGTACAATGCGACTTCAAAATATGTGTGCGCCCTTTATATTGTTGAAATCAGATTTTCTTTATGATTTAAGTGTCCATGAAGTATAGTAAATACCTTGCAGTCTGTGAATTATAATAAATAGGATTTTAGGAAAATTATTAGCTGAGAAAAAATGTCACATGTTTTGCTCTGCATCTTCTTGCAATTTCTCCACTTTGCACAGAAGATAGTCGCTTACTTCAGTGATCTGATCAATTTTCTGCAACGAATATTGAAAAAATAAAAGAATATAAATTTTGTGTAACCAAAGATAATTTCGACTAGCAAACTAAATTGAATTTATTATGGAAACCGGAGGTGAATTTTGAGAAGGACAGAACATAAAGACCTTTATACAAATGAAACATATATTCATGCGAAACAATGATAAAGTAAATATAAAAAATTATATAAACTTCTTTCGCCAATTTTTTTTAATTTTCTTTCAGGTTTAGATTTAAGATGATTATTCAGTAATAGCAAAGAAATATCAATTTGAACAAGTACAAATGCATTTGTATTAAGATTTTAGTTACTGTTGTACACCACTCTAGTAAAAGTTTATGTACATCCGATACGAATTACTTACTATTTTATATGAATACTTTGTGTTAGAAAGACATCCAATCAGCAGCTGACAAAAAACAATCTCAATAGGGAAATCATTCCCAATTCCATTATTCTCTCTGTCGTTGATCAGCTCCACCAGAGAACCCGGCGTAAGCATGTACTGATAACTTCCGATGATCCATGGGTGAACCTTGGCAATTTTTGCAATTCGTTGCGACAATTTTTTAAGTGAACTGAAAGAAAACGGATTGGAAACTTGTTATAATGCAGAAATGAACTTGAACGCCTCTCCGAGATAAGCTATATCAATTGAAGGAAATGTTGGGGCTGGACTAGTAGGTAGCAAAGGGAAAAATCGAGATGTGGATCAGGAAAATTGGGTTTTCATTTAAACGATTATTCCCTATGTTTTGATATCATCATACGAATTCTTAAAAAAAAAGCCTTATAGAGAGTGACTATTACGAGGACATACGCTGAGTAGGGGTGGGCAATTATTTATTCCATGGGGCCACATGAGGAACACTGTACTACGGTAACATGCTATTTACTCCGTTTTTTTTATTCATGACCATTATATTTTTTACCTTTGATCGTCATATCCTGAAAACTTGGCCTTAATCTCAGACCATTTCAAACCATCGCATTGTGGAAGATTTGATCTTTTGAAAGGTAGTTTCCCTTGAGTGACTTTCCTTTTGATGAGTTTCTTGTCAATCGTTCCTTCATCAGCAATGAGCCAGTACAGTGGCAGAAGAAGAAGACATTGATAGAGATCGCTGCATTGCTTCATGAACTGGAGAACTGATACAAGCAACTGAATTTGGTACCTGGAAAACAATAAGCAGCATTCACATGGTGGATGATACAGTAAGATTGCGAAACTAGCAAAATTGTAGCGTTAACATATATTTTTTTTATATAATTAAGATGGGTGTCCTTATACCACCTTGCCCAATCAACCTTAATTAGTTTTGTTTTGCGGAGGTTAAGGTCACAGTTATGATTATTTAGTCCATTAGACAGGAGTGATGTCGCCATATCTACAACAGAACAATTCTAATCGTCATGCTACTCTTGAGTGCAGTGCTTTCCAAACTGTGTGTCGCGATACATTAGTGTGTCGCAGACGCGGACATGAAAATGTATTTATGCATCAGTATCTCCCATGAGGGTTCGCTATTAAAACTGAATTGCTGTGTAGCGAAATTATATATGTTTAAAAAGTGTGTCACCAACTGGAAAAGTTTGGGAAGCTCTGCTTTAGAGAGACATGCAATGACAATTTGAATTTTGTTTGGGTATGGAAATGAAAAATTTCCACTGTTATATCAAGGGAGTAGGAAGACATCTTACAGGCTGAAGATTTAAAATTAGGATATTGGCCAAATTATAGGATGTAACAGATCTTATCGTCCTGGATAACTTACACTTTTGGGAAAGACTCCATTTCTGTCATAATTTCCTTGTACAGCAGTGCATGTTCCTCTTCATTCAAATTTTCTGTGCTCAGGCAACTCAACATGAGTGTCAGAAGATTTTTATTATAAATTGTGAGAGGTTCATGATGGAGAGCCATCACGATAGTCAACGTGGATACTATCAGACGTATTTTGTCATTTGAGTTTCCATCTCGTGCAGATTTTTGATTCTCGCTCAGCCAATCATGCAGTGATTGTATCATTTGCTACAAAATATTTATTGAAAGTAAAAGCAGGCCATGTAAAGAGGTATTTTCAGCGGAATGCATTACTAGTATGCTTTAAGAATATAATACGCATCATTGATTGAATTATTTCAGTCACTACAAATAAACAATACAGAAAATACTTTAAAAGTGTTTTTGAAGTGTTGATATGGAGTTAAAATGGCGACATGCTGCGAGGCATATTATTTTTTTCTTAGCTATGACTTACCCCGAATTTCACTCCATCATACCAAAAAGATTTCTCTGTTATTCTCCATCCACGCCCTATTGAATGAATCCAAGCAAATATCTCTCTTCCATAGCTAAGTTTATCATCATTATCTGGCTTTCTTTCATGCCTCAGCTTGACCTGTTTGAAATGTAGTAAGTGTCGTATCATATTTTCTGCAACGTCACTTTGCCAGGCAGAATATCGACGGTCGAATACGGCAACATCATGCGCAATCACATTGCAGGGATCATCTGAATTAAAAATGGTCAGTCATGTTCACTATTTCTTACGAATAGTAACAAATAAAAACTTTTCCATGATTCCCAGGAATAAATGTTGCATATCACACTATGTCATCAAAATTGGTAAAAAAGGGTTTTATCAATGAAACTTTTTCTCTATCATGCCAACAAGAGTTTGCATGAGATAAAGCAAAGGCTAGCATGACACTCGTAGCTAATTTTTGCTAAGATTTAGTAGTAAAGATTCTCGACCTTAATGTAGATACGGAATTTACATTGTTGTAGAACAGTATGCTTTTTATAAAATACTAAGTACACTAAGATTAAGTAGTTATATCAAGCAGCGCTTGGGGGTCAAAAAAAGGTCGAGATGTGTAGAATAATCACAAACTTTCAAAAATATTGGTGAATCTTTTTATGCAGATATTCATGCAGCTCAGATATTGTCATTATTTCACATCGGAAAGGTTTAAGGCAGTGGTCCCCAACCTGTGGGTCTCGACCCCAAGTGGGGTAGCTGTAACAATTTAATGGGGTCGCCTGTTAGGCCAAAATAAGAGAGGTATAACTTGCTGCTATTGTTAAAAATTGAAATTATTCGACCGAAGGGAGTTCTTAGTTTAGGCGGGGTGGATTTTGAAGCCGTCGTTGTACCAGGTAGAGGTAGGTGGTGGTCCTACGTCTTTTTTTTGTTAGGATGGGAAGACACAATCAAGATGCGCGCGTTTCTCACGATGGGGTCGTGAGTAGTCACAGAATTCGACTTTTTTGAAAATTGGGGTAGCTTCAAAAAAAAGGTTGGGGACCACTGGTGTAAGGTGTGTAATATACAGTGGAAAATTAGTGTGGGCAATTTTAAAACTGCCAAACACATCATTACTTCTATGCCCGCACATTGAGATATCTCATATCTTATGTTTGAATTGAAATTTAGATTTTTGTTTGTGGTATTTACCTGGATTCAGTGGTAAATAGCGGTTTGAGTTATGGCCACCGCATTGCGAAAATTTCTCCCATATTTTCCTTGAGTCATGTGTTACAAGACAGTATTTGTAATAGACGCCTTTTTCCTTCGGCATGGGAAGGAGGCAATGGAAATATTTTCTCCTGAAATAATTTAAATTGAATCGACTTAAAGTGATAATAGCATAGGAGGGGACTACTTAACTACGTACATAGCACCAAATTTCGAAACAGTTCAACTCAAAATCAGAGCAAAACATTTGAATTACTGCGAAACCTGTCGTAAACTGTTATCAATTGCGACCAAGTTGACGATTCAAAAATTTGTGCAGGATAAATATCAGGTTTTATTCGACTTGCAGCGAGAATTCACGATTCGAAAATTTTTAACAACGGTTTGGAATTCGAGCTTTGATAAATAAGTAAACTCATGACCGATTATGAAACTTTGCTTAATGGCTCTGGATTTTAGGTCAGGGAGTTAGCGACAGCTCTGATGACACTGTATTTATTATAAAAATAGCTTTGGTAATATTGGTGTGTTCTAATATAGAGGCCCTTGTCAACTTAATTCAGTCCGACTATGCCATAAGGACAAGCAGCATAAAGAGTGCTTGCAGTGCAGCAGACACCTAGTGTCAGTGGCACCCAGTGCAAGTGCCATACCTTACATGGCTATGAAATAACTGTTAGCTATAGGATATGGAAATCTATAGATACGGCAACACAGACATCTAAGACGCGCACAGCTTGCATGCCTTTTTCTAAGCAAAGGCCCTCGAACATTTTGCTTCAAATTTTCCATTGCTAACACGATCATTGCGTCCAAATCGAATACTAACCGATCGGTTAACGTGATCTCCGTTTAATCTTCCTAGAGTAGGAAAAAAACTTACGACTCATGTAGAGACATGGGTAAGGGAGCCCAATTATCAAGAAATTCAGTGCATATGCACACCGCGTAAATGCTGGTATCCATGGTCGGTACAACCCGAAATTCAATGTCTGCAACTGTAAAATTGTATGCTGAATACACTGAAAACTGGGAACAAATATCATATCAATGTTTTTAATCAAAGTCATTTTGAACTTGGAACGAACCATCAGGCGATTGGTTTCGCAAATCTTTTACTTCTTCTAATGTTTTCATCTTGAGAACCTTACCACTCTCCTCGGGCTCCTCTATAAAGACATAGAAATAATGGTATTAAATGTAATATTTTACTATGACTAACTCTACCATTTAACTGCAAAGTAAAAAACATATAGTGGATGATGGTTAATTTGAACACTGGATTATTGGGAAAGTCTCTCATTTTCGACAAATTTTTATTTTTTTCAAAGTTTCCTAGATGTTATTCGGTAACTTGTGTAATGGCCTATGGTCGCTGACAGAATGATGGACCCAAGAGGTTACTATAACTTCATTGGAGGTCATCAAAATCTCTGCAATGACCCCGTGCCGGTGTAACAGCCCAGACTATACCCAGAACATTTGTGTAGTGACAAAATAACAGGATTAAACTTAATGGAATAAAGTACAATCAATACAATATGGAATAAAAATAATGAAACCCTGCGTTTATTGACCCTAGACATTTATTTATCGATCCCAGAGATTGTTATTGAGCGTTTTGACGAACCTATTTTGTCGTGCCCTGAACCTTTTGCCTTATCCCCACTGCCTCCTTTGTCCTTCTCTTTTTTTCTTTCTGCGTCAGTTGAAGCTAAAATTTAGTCATGTTAAATCTATTAGTTCTACAACACAACACTCTAATCTCATTACAAATAATACTTTTAGCTTTGGGTTGAACTTCGTCAGTTTTCGATGATTTTTTAGCTTCGTTTTCCACTTCTTCCCTTTCATGACTTTTAGAACCCTTTTCTTCTTTCTTCACTGATAGATCCGGAACGTTTTCTTGCATTTGCTTCTTTCTATCTCCTCCTGCATTGATAGAAAATAGATTTTATGGAAATGTTTTTAAAAAGTTGAGTCTCTAGTAAAACTATCAGAGTATTTATTCGTCTTAATTTTTAAATCACCAAAATTGAAACGAAGGAACCACAGTTACTTTACCATAAAAGTTTCTCGTAGAATAAAACGTCGGATATTCATCCTTCTGATAATTCAAGGGTAAAATTACTTGAGTTTAAACCCTTTCTAAAAAATTTGTTTTAATTTTTTAATCGTTAAAATTATAATGAACGAATTACGGCGACTTTACCGTAAACGTTTTCCAATAAAATGACGGATATTTATCTTATATATATTTATCCCGAAATAAAACAGCTGTTTGCTAAAAAAACAGCATTGTATTCTAGAAAATTTCACCATGGATGTTAATTAACCTTTACTTTAACCCTCAGTGAACCTGGTAACCTGGTAAGTGAGCTCAGGTTTGGGTAGGTTGAAGTGAGGGGTAGGATTAGTGTTAAATAAAGAAGTACTGGTAAATATCCCATCAATTTTGAGATTATAATCTGAAGGATTGCAGGTAAGAGAAATACTTTTATCAGCTTTGTCCTGACGATCTTCATCGCTGCGATATAATCTTGAATCACTGTATTCGTCAGAGCTTCCGTCTGTTGACATCGGCTCATCTATGAGATAAAAATGATCTTTGCATAAGCAATTAATAATCTGGTCCTTTTCATTTATTCATTGAAATGAGAATGAGCTGTTATTGAATAATTTTATTCCGATTTCTCTCATAAGACGTTTGAGTCTGCAATGAAAGGACAGACAGACATACAGACATAACAACTTTTTATATAAAGATCTTCTAATGGAGTGTTATAAAAGTAAAATACCACCTGTAAAAAATCACAAAAATTTTCATTTCATAATTGAATATTCATTTTTTTTTATAAAAATACCTTCGGCCATTTTTTGTTTCTTGTTAGGTGGTAAATCTTCTTTTGGAATGCCACTTGAACGTTCTACAATCAATTCAATGATCAATAATAAAATGAAACAGATGCAAGATTGTCAGTTGCACTTCTCGAACCTGCGATTCCGGTTTTCTCAGACCCATTGTTATTTTTCTCTTTCTCCTCTGCTTTTAGGCGAGCTTTCTCCTCTTCTTCTCTCTTCTTTTTCTCCTGCTTTGCTTCCTCTATCTCCGCTTTCTCTTTCTGTAATGCAATTATCAAAATGTAGATTAACAGGTATGGTAAGCACAATAGCTCTGAACTTATCAAATCCTAATAAAGCTGGATACAAGACTCCAAGAAATCTGCATAATTGAAAAGAACAAAAAAATTAAAATGGAAAATGAACAAAACCTTTTCGACTTCTCGTTTTCCATCGACCACTTTCTTCAACTGAGAATAGAACTCTTTGACATCGTCGTGGTCATATTTAGTCATGCAGTTTATGATGAAATAGGACAGCCATTGTGTGTCATCCTTGTCAAGGTCAACATCAGATCTAACAGAAATTAATTCAGTCAAAGCAAAGACAAGATATAATAAAACACATAACATCAGCAGACCAGCAATAAAACGAGCCCTGGTAAGCCCGATATCGGATAAACCGGATTAATGCTGAGTAAAAAGAGTTTCACGTTCCACGTATAAACAAGCTTGGGAATGAATCAAAGTACATATCATGTCATTTCCTATACACATGTAACAACGGATATAATATGTTGCATAGCGTTGTTTAGATCCCTTACTGTGTAGTAATAAGTACTGGTTATTGAAGTAGTAGAAAATGTTCAACTGCAGCTTGGTTTTAACTATAAATTGGCTTTCAATAATTAACTACCAAATTCAAGATGAAGCCTAATCAGTTATACAAACATAAAAGTCAGAATGCGTGGGCGCAATATGAGGCGTGAAATGGCACAGTGTCCACAAAAGGAGACCAGTAATTATCTTCAATCAATATGAAGGCAACCAACCGGAATCACGGTTTCAGATATACGAAGCATACTCCCCCGTAATTGGGAGTGTATGTGAAGGTGAAATGAGAAATACATTAACATACAATATAAGTCCAAAATTTTACTAAATTTACAATAAAAGTTGAATTTGAATTACGAAACATTCGAGCTTGCAAACAAACCATATGAACCCATTCTGCTCATAGCTAAGGGACCACGTTCACTTTTGACTCACTTGTTTTGCCACACTGAGTGCAGAATCTCAGATACTTCATCTTTTAAGACCAATATATAATCCCAAGCCAATATTATGTATGTTATTTCTTGAAGTAGGTCGTCGTCTTCTTGGAGAAAATTGATGAGAAGTTTTGTCATATCTTCATTTCCTCTGTAATCTATGAAAATTTTATATTTTACCATATTTATATCATAATCATTGAAATTTAATGCTGCGGTCCTCCCAAAACCCATAACAGAAACATTTGCTCCATGGTTAAAGTCATTGAGTAATGTTACTGCTGCTACTTTTGTAGCTGCCCAAGAAATTGCATGTCGTGGAAAACCTTTTTTCAAATAGAAAATACTTGCAAAAATGTTTTATTAACATATCGGAGCATCTTTTTAGAGATTTTCAAAACAAAAGTTATATTATTTCAGTCACACTGCATATTCAATGAAGTATACCATGATATTATCCTCCTATGGCCCCTTCAATTTTTTGAACTGGATCAAAATTTAATATTTGGCTCTTTGCCATGAAAAGGTTCCAGACCCCTGTGTTATGTTAGCTGACGTGTGGTTAGGTAAGGTTTGGGTGGGTGGTAGGATTAGTGTTAACTAACCCTTACTCTAAACATCAGTAAACCTAGCGGGTTTTCAGAGAGGTCATACTACTGCATTAGTATCAATTAAGTTACCATCATCGGTGCATGCTTCAATTATTTTGAGTTGCCACAAGGGTTTACTGTGCTGGTAGACGGCAGCAACCAGTGTATCGACAGCTGCTTCAAACAGTCCTTCTTTTATATCATTTTGAACTTTTTTGCGTTGATCTTAATACAAGAAATATAATATTGATATAAATATTTTTTTATAATCAGGAGCAAAAACAATCCGTTAATCTGTTGAAAATAAATAAAATAACTAGCATTTTTTTTAACTTTTGCTTTATTTGTGTTTTTATTATTTTTGGTGTTTGAACAAAACATTATCCAACCAAATCACAACCTAACCCCAATCTCAAGAATTTGTCTCAAGACTAGTCTCACTTTGGTTCAAATTGGCTGACAATCACCCAGGCCCAGTTTCAGCGGAATATCTGGCAATTCTCAGTTGTATTCAATGACTATAAATATAGATTCAAGATTTCTTACTTCTTGACAATGCATCCGAGTCTTCAAAATCTGTAGCGAGATCTTTTAACTGTTCTCTGTTCGATCCGATCCATTTTTTCAAAATAACTTTTACGCACTCTAATAATATTTCATCTTTCATTTTTCTATTGATACAGAATAAGCATTATTGTTCAAGCTAATTGGCAACTGTGATCTCTATTGAATTAGCACTGTTACATCTGGTAATTACATTTGGGGATGAGAGTTTAGGAAGGAACATTTGCAGCATTCAATTAACATTTGTCTGGGGATGACAAACAGAGCAAAGGAGAGCCTACAAACTCTAGCCTGCAAAACGATCTCCCCAGGGTGCTTTGGAATTAAACCGTAATTTGATTTCTACTGGTCCAATGACAATAAAATTTACAGAAAAACTTTTTCATAGCCGTATAAACAATCTGCAAAAACATTGGGTGTATTGGATCACCCAACGCTGAGAAATCGGGGTTCCATGGTTGCCGCAGGTCCCCACTTAACGTCATGAATACGTTTGAAAAGTGCGACTGTAAGTGACACGACGTTAAACGAAACCAATTATTCTATCATTCAATTTTTTGTTATTTTACATTTTTTTCACCAATGTTTTTCGAGGATTTGATGTATACCGTGGCTGTAGAAATAAATGCAATTCAAAATTACATCTATTGCGCAAACTCTTGATGAATAAAACTAACGTCTAGTAATTACTGAAGCGAACCATTAATACCAGCAATCTAGCAACAGTCAGCTACAATAATTCACAACTGAAAAGTACTGAAACTAAACTAGTGAGAGCAAAAGAGAAGAAATGTTTACTGCAAGGACGCTTAACAAAACATCTAACTTCATATGAGATCTCGACTTCACACTCACTTATAGAATTACAAGCAAATACTGGAATAACAATTTAATCTACAACCTACCTATTCGACTCCTAGTTAGTAATTTCATAAAATACCGCTTAAATATTGTCACTAGTTTATACAAACAAACAATACAAGAATATTTTAGGCTTTATGAACAAAGGAAATGCAGAATATTGTACTGTAAATTCGATTTTATACCGGGCAGGTGTAATTCAAAGCGGTATCTACCTACAGATTAGATGTCGTACGATTACACGGTAATTTATCTCAGCTCCGGGTAATTCCCTTAGCAGAAACCGACCTTTGATTCGATCAAACATATAATTAGTTAGAATTAGTTTGAGTGGGAGTCTCTCACACAAAGGCTATAAAATCTCATAAATAAAGCACAGCATGTTGTCAAATCAATCCACCCACCCTTTATCTATTCAAACATTCTAAAACTCACTGCTCACAGACGCTGGGCGAAGAATTACTAGGGAGTAGAATTTTATAGGAAAATAATGATGGTAATACTTGGAGCTTGGAGTTGTGGGAAATACAACGATAACGGGTGATTATATACTAGCGTATAATGATGGGAGTCATGTAATATAATCATATCATTTCCTAAACATGAGATTTAATGGTGGGAAATGTTACAGTTCTACATGCCTCCCATCATCATACGTCAGTATATCAATACATGTTATTGTTGTATTTCCCATTACTATTGGCTCCAAGTATTACATCATTTGTTGCCTATAAAATTATATTACCTATGAACACATCTTTTCATTTTATATGAGATTGTGTATTCAAACAAGCAAAACTGAGTTAACTTAACAAAATACCAATGACATCATAGCAACACCTTTATTGATGCCTTGTGATTATAAGTTGACAGCTGAAGCCAATGGCCAATTTAATTGTTATGCAAGCATGGAACATGTAAATGACTATGAAATGATGTACTAAACATGGAGATACAACTGTATATGACGATGGTGCGTTCGTTATTTCCTGTACACTGTAATCCAGACAGTAAAAATGGCATTGAACGGGTAAGTACGTAAGCACCGTTCACCGTTCTCACCATTTACGGTAATATCAATTTTATACTTACTATTCAGTCTGCGAGCTTACTGTTGCGAAAGACTCGAGGACACAGTCACGACTTGATCCTGACACCTAGCGGTTTCTATTCTGCGGAAGACAAAAAATTGCAAGAAAACATTTGTGTTCGATACTGTCATCTAGCGGTGAAAATATCACACGTCAATCGCAGATTTCAACCCAATTTTAGGCCCCAGGACCCCGGAGAGTGTGGGCCTCCATTGGAGATGTGTTAAAAAGATTCATTGGACATTCAGAAATAAATGACACATGTTTATAGGAAATGACAGGATATGTACTCTGATTCATTCCTATGATTTCGAATTAAACTCTACAATATATGACATCCCTCTTGTTGTTTAAATTTTATTGGTTCGCAATCACAGATACAATAATTCGACTGTGCAGCTGGGTATCCACGTTGGACTCATTCTGCGTATTCGTAAAATCAATTCACTCACGAAAAACTATGTACATTTGACGTATACAGGGTGTGGAAAATTTCAAAATATGTACAAGAAAATAATGTGGAATTGAATGCTAGGGCTCCTCGAAGGTAATAAAACGATATGTAGAAAATCCAAAGTTTCAACATCCGTTTTATGAGCAGGCATTCATTAATAATATTAAAATAAGTAAAAGCAAACCAGCATAATTCCGAATCATATTTAAGTCTATGGTTGTATTATGTAATTTTAAAAGCAAGTGTATAAATAAAATAAATCATTTTGAATCTGCTATAATGTAGCAAGTACTCGCAACTTGCGAAACATGCCAGTTTGTTACCACAAAATATGTTTCTAAGACTTTAAAGTTGAAAAACAGCAAGTACTGCAGACAATGAAATGTCTCCTGTCCACAAACAGTTGACATAACTTTTTGTCCCTGTGATATAAAACTCGTATCAATTTCCCAATTTGGATTTACATAAAGGTATTTTAGTTTGCAGTGATTGAGGAAGTTTTGTAACCTATCTAAAATAGCAAACTATAGCATAATAAAATTATAATGAACAATGGAAATTCAGCAGGATTACAATTCACAAGATTTGCATTAAAATTCAAAGTCTTATCCTTCAATATTATGACCCACTATATCCTAGAACAATGTTTCTGGAACCGCTGCGAAATAACCATGTTAATTCTGAAAAATTCGAAAAGTTTACAACTTTAATCGAAGTCCGTGGATCAGCAGAGAAAATAGGGGATATAAAAATTAGCTGGAACAGTTATTCCGGTATCAAAAGGGTTAAGGAGAGTATTTTTATTAGTTACAATTTAAAGTCCAATGTTACCCATACCGTATGCTGCAAGACACCTGTTTCCATCAAAATTTGTATTTAACAATATTTCCTAACCAACGGCTAGCATTTATTTAGTTACAAAAGCAGATGATCAAAAATTTACTTTGCAAACTGTGACCTTAATAGTTTGTCCCCAAGTTTTAACAGACTCCACTGTACGAAAAAATATTGATATCATAAAATATTATGAGCTATTTAGTGACAAAAAATATGCTGAGAAGAAAACCATTACAGACACATCACCCTGCATTGCGACTACAGCGAACATGCTAATCTACTTAACTTGAAATGATTACTAAAACACGAGGTACCCACACAAATGTAACAGCAAAACAAATTATAGTATACCCTACACACCTACACTAAAATTTACATACAATTGTAATACCTGTAATACCAAATTGTAATACCAAATGTTCCACAAAAAGCTATATCTTTCAAATACTAAAAAGAATGGAAATGCATGTTTAATGCACAATATTCACAAGTAAAGAATATTCACAGCTGTGATACCACACATTATTTGCATTATATAGCAGCTATGAAATATAGAATTATCGAACGAAACTATGAATCTAACACATTCATGGCCATAGGCATAGAAAGCTCCGAGATTTTCGAAGATAATTTTGTCTACCATGACCTTCACAATACAGTAATATCAAGTCAGTTTGAATTGTTACAGGCAACACAGGAGTCAAGGGTTTGTTTATCCTATTTTAATATTTAATATTAAAATCTGTTCCTGAGTTTTATCTCATGTTGTCTCCGAATACCAAGTCCATATATATTCATAATTTTCTGGGTTATCTGTAAACAAAGTTTTCCTATGTAAGCTGACTTACAATAGATAGCTATAAATGGCGCAGTCATGCAAACACGGTTGCGATTTATGGTGGGGGGGGGATATTCATTATTCAATTTACTGACCAAGACAACGAGCACGCAACTTTTAATACAATTATCCTTCCTTCGCCCTTTCCTGGATTTTTTCAAAGTTCTACGCCTATAATCATGAATTAGCCACAGTCATAGTCAATTCAGCCACTCTAGTGTATTGTTGTGCATTCTAAAAATATTGGTGTCTTATAGCAGCATATGAATCACCAATTTACTATATCTCCATTCACAAATTTCTACGTGTTCTACGTTTCCGAACAGTGCAACTCCTGTCATGTTAACGAAATCCTCTGAACAATAGTGATAAAAAAATAAAATAATGAAAGGAGAGGCGATAAATATTAATGTTGATGTCATTATAGTCCGCTATAAGAATTCCAAGGCGATCAACATATCCCCAAGCCAAGTTAGCAAAGTAAAAAGCATATAAAAACTTATGAACACACAAGTATTATTGCAGAAGGCTTGTGTTATCGATAGTACAGTGGTGCCTGATACTTTCCATGACCCCAACTTGAATACAGACTTCCTATAATCCACCAAGTTCGAGCAAAACGAAGTTGAATACATGTTTTTTAATAGGAATATTGCCAGGACCATCGATTCAGTCCATGCAAACCGGAATCTCAAGCTGACCGACGTCAAAGTGACGAGCTTTGACTATATTCAGCGCATCCAATCACTCAATTATGTGTATTTGCTGCTCAAGTTTATTGAAATGGGTTCGGATTGGGGTCTGGGAACGGGATTCACTTTCCATTTTTCTAATGTGGATAATTGATTCGAACAATTCGAACTACCTCCTGGACTGCAGTAGGTACGAGGAACCACTGTACTTAGTGATATAAGGCTCTGGATCTCTCAAACCCAACTAAATTTGTATTTACGAAATGTGTGTGACAATCCCTAACAGCTGAAACATTCCAGACTACTAAAACCAAAACAAAACAACAGAATTCTGTTTGATGACCTTGGGGATTACCGAAATATATAGGGCTGATAAAGTCCGCGTATTCATCTGTTGCTTGCCTTCGCTTTCTCTTTATCATTGTCGACAAGTTTATCGATAAGATCTTGCAATGGAGCTAGCTCTTTCCTGTCAATGAGATTGAATTCTTGTACGAAGAATATAAAATGTTTAAACGATGTATTCAGATGCGCTTCTTCTTTAAGATTCATAACGTCAGTGAAATGCTGATGGTAGATGTGAGCGTAAACACGAAACAGTCGCTTGAGAATGGTTTTCGCTATGCTCATAAAATTCTTGGGGAATGGGACACCGATCATCGACGGGAATATGGTTTCGTCGTCCAATTGGTCCTGTACCCATGTCATCAAATAATCTATGTATTTCGGAGCGGGGCACTTTATGGGTTTCTTTATGTTGGTCCCGTCGGCCCAGTGATATTCGTACTTTGGTCCCGCAGACATGACTTTGCATTTTGCGGCCGTGCAGAATTCTGTAATGGTCCCGTAAAGCATATTGATCTGATTGAAGAAATCAACCGTGTTGACCGCTACCCATTCGTTCAAATCTTCCCCCTCAGGGAGCTGCACCGCGAGACGGAGGTTCCCGCTTCCCAGCGTGGCAGCTGCGTGCTCCATCAGGTCATGTTGGTGGGTTCCTTCTGGGATTTTTTTCCGGGGTTTGAACGTCCGGGAATGGCGGCTTTGGAAGAGAAAACTCATTTTTTTTTCTAGATAAAATTATTTTTATTTCCTATATGAGCTGTCAGTTATAACAAGTTGATTCAAGGTTAATTGGGGAAACATTCACTCATCAGGATGTATCTATGATTAATCAAATGTGGAAACTATTTGATGGTCCTCTATGCCGGATAAAACTGCTTGCCGGCACGTACTTTGGAGAACCCTTGTCTATGTTAAAGATGATAAAAAAAAATTGTACAATACGAGTAACTTCATTTTACTGTATTCCATTTCAATGTCTCTAGAAATACTGAACACGTTTGTTGTATATTGTATAAGTTGTTTATTGTTGAGTTTGGATGGTACCACACTATCCCACTCATAATATCAAATATTAACGAGGTCAAACTTCCAAACAAACAATCACTAAAGGTGCTGAAGAGTTTTAAATGCAAATTTATTGAACATAGGTCAACATAGGCTAGGTATATTTCAATATGGTAAAAATAATTTTCAACAAAGACAGAATACCAAATTTTTTGTGTCCCTTCGAGTATTTTAATATTATTTTTTTTTAAATGCCCCGAGCTCAGGCATGCCCCAAAGTACTCTTACGCTCCTAGCAACCAGAATACAACATCGACTGAAACAAAGCTGGCTAAAGAGTACTTGGTATTCAATACACTATGTCTTGGCTTACCCAGCTTACAGCTGGTTGCTCTGCTAATATATTATTATAAAAATATCCCTAATTTTTTTCTAACACTTCCTCAATTCATGCAGTACAACAACTACTATCCAACTTTCACCATTAATACTATTATATATCATTATTCATGGAAATTTTTTCAATTTTTAGAGATCACCTTATGGATGATATCCAAATGTGCTATAAAACTTACCGAGATAAAATTGGATTCTGGCTCAGAACATGTGATAAAAGTACATTGAATAGAAACAGACATAATTCTACTTTTGTACTATAAGCTCGATATAAAGATATACTGCTTTAAATAAATGTGATGTCACTATTCTGAGTCAGCATTGCTTCAGTATAGGCATAGCTATAAAGCGCATACTTCTGAATGACTCATAGAAAAAATAAATTGACTGGTAATACTGCTGATGTGAAATGAATATCCCAATATTAATCACAAGGCAAATTTTCGTGACGTTTCGGTGAAATCAACGCTTGTGTATGCGTATTATGAATAGGAGAGATATATCGACAGCTGGCATCCGTGTGTTAGATTTATATCTATATGTTCATAATCATATGTTCACACAACCGCTTTATTCTTTGATGTATCCAAGTTATTCCAACATTTTTCTGCTTAACACGTCCCTGGGGCACTTTTCCGGCAACAAAGGCTTAAGGCTTATTAAGGAAAATAACTAAATAATACAATCGTTATGTGACACATTTAAAATGACACACAGAGAACTATGTTTATTAATTGGTGTAAATCCAGAACTTTTTTGATCAATGCCCCTCCTGGTAAAACTTAAAGTACCGCCCCGGGCAACACAAACTTTCTAGTTTCGACCTATACATGTATCAGTGCCTGTAACCTGATCTGGGAAGCTCCATGACCATTCTAGTCTCATCTTCTATTCAAATTTCAATTGTAGAACTTTACAAGTAGAATATATGGGTTATGATTCATAAGTGAATGAACACAATATCTTGTGCTTCGTCCTACCAATTTTCTTTGTATACATAATCCAGTACATATGAACAGTACATGGAAACTGTGATGATAAACCATAATTCCCAACAAGAATAGATACCACTAATACTGTACTGTCAATACTAATACTGCCACTATACCATTATAAATATGATACAGAATTAGCAGAGCAGCGGGGCACTGCCTGGGTAAGCCTTCAAAGGACTTGAAGTGTAAGCATCATATCAAGAACAAGATTTAATACCACAAATACTGCCAATAATACACAAATAGAATTAACTGTTCATATTCCATGAACCAAGCAATAGGAGTGATGAAGGCCACTAAACTATGAACCACTAATACCATAAGCCACCACAGTTACATCAGCCACACAATAGAACTAATACCACCAATGCCACTAACACAAATAATATCATTGTCTACTTACAGTATCAGTCCTATCGCATGGTGGATGTAACTGAAGTGGTCAGCGATATTAGTGGTTCATTGTTTAGTGTCTATGGTACAAGCAAAGTCTATCCAGTATTAGTGGTATTAATATTATTGCATGGCTTGAATAATATGACCAGTCAATTGTCAATTAGTTATATTGCAGTATTTAGTCTTGTCCCCAGTCAAAAATGGAATAGTAATTTTTGCCACCACAGTCACCACAGATACATCAGCCACGCAATAGGACTAATATTACATTGACTAATAATAGTATCAGTCCTACTGCATGAGATTACCTTCAGATTATCATTGATATTAAATTCAACTTCCTATATGATTATACTTGAATTATCATCATCATTGTCAATGGAAATCAATCTTAATTTCAGACTTTCACATGCTACGATTAAAAGATCATTCAAATTAATGACCTAGACTAGATTAGAACTTCCAATTTCTCCGGGGCTAATTTCCTAAAGCTGTTTTCAATCTGAATCTTTCTTGTGCAATGTTAGACTAGATGTTCCTTCACCATTTAAATCTGTGTTTACATTTAAGTTAAAATATTTTCTTCTTTATTTATCAATGCAGATCACTTATATTTAATCTCATTCATAGACATAGAAAGCAAGGTAGCCATTTCATTTACTGACTAAGATAACTAACGCGCAACTTCTAATAAAATTATCCTTTCTTCGCCTACCCTGGTAATTTCAAAGTAATATGTCTATGAAAAAGTTAAGCTAGCTAACAAGCCTGTGTTCAATAACATCCATCCTCCCTTCCCATCTTCAAAACTCATTTCTACGCCTATGCTTTCAGTAACACAACACTATGAAATTGTTAATAGAAGTTCTAACAAGGTTCTGGTAGAAATCTTGGTATCATTAGTGCAGTCCCTTTCTCCAAAAAACAAACGCAAAGCACGAAACTTCGTTACTTGATCTGTGAAAACGTTCAACAAATTTACAGTTGTAAATTATATATATATATTAAATAAATTTCACCCCCCAAAGTAAATGGGAACACCTTACTTCCCCCTAACTGAAATTTTCAAATCAATTACTGGTACAAGCGAGAATACCATATCACACCTTATCAAACACTGATCACAAAACTGGAATATTACAGGAAACTCCGATCTTACGCTCCTCAAATTAAAGCTTATTCACCTAAGAAAGTGATCACTTTGGAAAAACAAGGGGTAAATTAATCTCGTCATTTCTCCACTTTCTGTCACTCCAAAGAAGTGAAAGGTTCTTTAAGGGTTCTCTCATCTTTTCAGGCCAAAAAAAATCGGAAAAAATCTTATTTCCAGGAGAATAGCAAAATCCACGGATTCCAACCCAAATGCTGATCCGGGATTGGAGTTGCGCTCAACTGTTTCTTTACCCATTTATAAATAAATTCTGAAAATATCGTGGCAATCGCTAAAGTATATGGTCTAAAACTCAAAACTTTTTTCACCCTATTCGAAGATACCGTAATAAGTCATTAAACCTTTTTTTCAGTAGTTAAACGCTAGAAAAACTGCCTCATGTCTCGTGTTTTTCGGCGGCAATCATCAACCCGTTCTCAAATCCAATTTAAACAGACTTGAACAATGAAGAACGTTGTAAACTACAAACAATAATGAATGTAATAAAATTTAACGATTTTAACCCGCTTATTTCGTGATGTCATTTTATGGACCTCAGCTATCGCGTTACGACTGTCTCTCACTCTAAATATTGTCAATGTATTCAATAACTTGAAGCCTGAATAAGAGATCTAACTTTTTAACGATTTTTCTTCCAATAATTCCAATTTCTTGTTATTGAATTACACCCGGAAACGTAAACGTCCATTTGTCTGGCTAGTCCGTGCTGTGGTTCCGTGCAAAATAAAATCGTTTTATTACGCAAGACTGACTTTGCCTTTGCTATCGGTAGGTCCCAGACATTCAAAAATTCATGTTTCTTACATATTCATCGTTTAAACATTGAATAAGCAATCTGTAAGATGTAATTTTTGATCCATGATAGTAGAAATATTTTCCTTCAACCTCCACACGGAAAGTAAGCTAAAAATTTGACACAATATTCTAATTAATTTCTAACTCTCCCTAAAAAGAAAAGACGTGACTGAAAATAAGGAAACATCAATAACTTGTGATAATCTATAAATGTGATCGATTTTCAGATAGCTAATACATAACCCGATCGAACAATCCATAACTTATTGAATATCGACACGAACAGATGATTCAGACAAAAATTTGGGCAACTACGCGTTTATACTCCTTCTTTCATATGGAATGTATGACGAAGCGTCACGAGTCTACGCGTGGACATAAGTCATGTTCTTGCGCAGTTTCCAAACGATTTTGTTTATTCTCTCCCACGTCAGTATAGAGATATGGATTCTGATACTTTTCCTGGAAATATACGGCTATGTCGTATATAGCCCAGTACTATAAGTCAACTCATGATAGTACTGTAATACTTGGGGCCAATAATAATGGGGAATACAACAATGATAACAGCCGAAGTTCTGAATACTGGACAACGATTGCGGAGTTTCCTGCCTTGTTAGCGGGAGCGCACAGTGGTGTGCCGTGAGACGATGCTAGGTGTGCCTCAGTGTAACCTGAATATACTTTTTGTTAATAAATAGGACCTTTTTAAATGTCTTTTAGCTCTTAATAAGCACCATCTTATAGCAAGTAGAGTTAACACTAGAACCGCCAAGGTTGCTCTGTCGAATATTGAGACAAATGTACAACAATTGTGCTCATTAGGAACAAGCACTAAACCGCATTGAATTAAATCAGTACTGTTTGTCTGTATTCTTTATGCATTTAGTTACATTTTTAGTTGAAGTGTGCCGCCGAATTTTGAAAAGATTATGAGTGTGCTGCATGTGAAAAGGGGTTGCGGAGCACTGGTCTACACAACAGTGTTACCGATAGCATTGACGCTACATAGGTGGATATTCGCACGGACACTCTTGCTTTAAGGTGGGCCTTGTAATCGGAAGTATAAAGTACCTACGGATAATAGCGCTTATGGCTAGCACTGAAATTTTACCTCTGTTCAAACATCTAACACTCGGCGTTAAGATACAGAAAGTTAAGTGCCAATGCCGCCTAAGCACGGGCTATACTTAAGTTACGTCTTTCCCTTGAAATAAACCTTTCTCCAAACTAGCTCTCCTTTGCTTTTACGATAGAGGAATTTACGATAGAGGCAGTAAATTCCCATGGTGTTTTTACTGTCACATAGATACGAAATGCAAAGGTTGAACAATCAACCTATTATTGAATAGGAGAAACACAGGCGACAGTAGTGTTGGTAAACACCCGCTGGACAAACCAAACCATCCTAAAAGAAATTCCAGCCACAGGGATATTTCTATCCTACACTAACCACGCAAGGTCAGAGATGGAGGCCTAAACTAGAAAGAAAAAATTATAAAACGAGGTAAAGAAAAATAATGGTGACTGTGATCAATGAACATAGTTTATTCTGGACAAGCTTATGGCTTGGATAAATTAATAGATTAGCTTGTGGGGTAAAAATTGAATACTTGCTTTACAAGCATGGGTTGCAGTGATAGAACTGCCCATTGAGATACATTAAATGAATTATAGGAATTTTACGGTTATGTGTGTCAAGTGTGTGAATAGGCAAGTATATTCATGAGCAATAGTTAGTTTTTATATGGTAGGGAATAATAACAAGGGTAACATTACAGATGGATAAATAATTAAATAAGGGAAGTTCAGTTATCGTTATTATATCACAGTCACCAAAATGCAGTCACAGTACAAATATGGACCCGGTGAGCACAATGGAAATACTGTAGATAGAATAATAGGAAAAAAGATACTTCCGTCACTGATCCGTATTTAAGTAACTAATAAGCGACAATGGCCGCATTAGTTTAAGGGTTATTATTTAATTAGAATGGGAATAATGGGTTCAAAATTGTAGAGGTCATGAAAAAGATTAAGGTCACATGATTCAGTGACGTAATAATCAGTATAAAAATTGTGACGGTCTTCGTATAGGTGAGACAGGGGTTGAAGGTCACATGGGGATCGGGTCATCAGTTAACGGAAGCAGTGACGTAATCATTACACAATTTATAGTAGACAATACATATATATAAGCAGTGATATTAAAACGCGGGTCCAGTATACAAATAAACCAGGGGTGAAATAAGGAAACTTAGATGATCAGTCTAAGCCTCCTGATATGTCGTAAGCGTGATCACATAAACAGGTATTATCACAAGTCCGTAAAGATGGCCAGTCTAAACAGCCTTGTGACAATGAAATATAAAATAACAAATAGCAATAAATATAATATATAAATAATAAATAAATATGAATAAATAAATAAATATAAAATGTTCACAATACACAACATCCGTGTATTGGTAATGTACTCCTACTTGCACAGGGAACAGATACAGATTGACGAGAGTAGTTGCTGGCAATGCGCACTTTGGTTGTGCTGGGAGGAGTATTGCATCACATTGTAAACATCAATGATGCAGTTACTCTGCAATTCATAATCAGCTGCATCTCTTTCCCTTCTCTTCTTTCTGAACAGAAAATCTAAGTTTGTGTGGGATAATATGCAACAAAACTAAAGCACTACATGTATGGGAACACAAGTTTAAAATGTTACTTAGACGGCAGGGGTTGTTTGAGTGTTAACAATAACATTAGGGAGAAGGCATTCGTGCTTACATGGCACTCGCTAACCTTGGGTGTAATATTGAGAATAGTGATGTGAATATTAACATGATTCTTCTTGGTTTGTTCGAATTTTTAAGTATAGCAAGTCCACTACATATATCATACAGTCAGCATCCCATTCAGCCCAGATTAGAAGCTTAAGATAATTATATAGTGGGAAGCTAATGCTTCTAGTTAATTGATATGGTATATGGTAACCATAATGTCAGCATCCCGCCTCCTCATCGTCAAAATATCCCATTTATACGACAATCCAAATATTTGAAAGTTGGTAATATATATTTCAAATATGAACCGACCTTGCCAAGGCCTCTTCTTGAACCAATTGCTGGGTTGCTTCGTCTAGCTCATGTAGCAGAGCATGTGGCTCAAGCACATGTATGTGGTTGCCATTTTCACCCTTCATCAGAATCTAGAAATAAAGCGAGGACACCAATGCCCACACTGTAAGCCTAAGTAACGCATATTCAAATAAAGAATTTTCTCACGGGAATGGATGTTCCTCCTCTTGTCTTGTGGCTAGCATCACCCAGCATGATCCTGGAGACCTGAAAAACAAACCAAGCGCCAGTTTGCCCAGTCTAAACCTAAATTAGTAATAAAATAAATAATGGGAATATTAAATAAGTATCTCACAGTAGTGGTGGTAGTCCACTTTTTTCATTCCTTTGTGGTTGCTTACATCCCTCATCCAGCATGATCCTGGAGATTTAAACAATAAACCAAGCTCTATTTTAGCTAGTCCAAACCTACATTACTAGTAAAATAAATATTGTTATTAATGAATAAGCTTTTTACCGGCGTGGTGGTAGTCCATCTTTTTTCCATCTCTTTGTCGTTGCCATCATCCCTCATCCTGCATGATCCTGGAGATCTAAACAAACCAAGCTCCATTTTTCCTAGTCTAAACCTAAATTAGTAACAAAATAAATAATTGGGAATATTGAATAGGTATCTCACAGTAGTGGTGGTAGTCCACTTTTTTCATTCCTTTGTGGTTGCTTCCATCCCTCATCCAGCATGATCCTGGAGATTTAAACAATAAACCAAGCTCTATTTTAGCTAGTCCAAACCTACATTATTAGTAAAATAAATATTATTATTATTGAATAAGCTTTTTACCGGCATGGTGGTAGTCCATCTTTTTTCCATCTCTTTGTCGTTGCAATCATCCCTCATCCTGCACGATCCTGGAGATCGAAACAACAAACCAAGCTCCATTTTTCCTAGTCTAAACCTAAATTAGTAATAGGAATATTAAATATGTATTTTACTGGCGTGGTGGTAGTCCATCTTCTTCCCATACCCTTGTGGTTGCCTCCATCCTTCAGCCAGCATAATCCTGGGTCTAAAGAACAGAACAGGTGCATTTTTGCCTAAACTCAAACTAGACTAGGATATAAATATAGTTTGCGTGAAGGATATCAAATTAAAAAGTAATGTTCTTACTGCTGCATGGTCACCAGATTTCTAGTTGGTATCTTCGCTCCCGTGGCATGTCTTCATCAGCTGCATTCTTCCCCTTGGCTGCGACCTGCAAGAACACGATAATATTAATATTTATGAATTATCCTAAAAAAATGTTTGGAACAAGTCACCTCCCTGGCTGCTGTTCGTTCTCTGTCTCTTCTCTCTTGTGGTTGTTGCTCTCTCTGTCATCATGGTCTCCTTGTCATCCCTCCCATTCCTCCAGGACGCCTCCTCTTTTCCTCCAGTCAGCACCTGTCCATGCATCTAGGCCTAACGGTAGCCTATCACACACAGTAACCTACTAAAGTATGTCTAAGCTTACAGTTTTCGTCCTCCATCATTGGTAACTCCCGCGAGGGAACGGACGTCGAGCCACCACTGCAAATTGAAAGAATGAAAATGTCAGTCACAAGTGGAACAAACACTGAACTTTGGATTGAATGATTAAAAAAAATGTTATTTGATGCTAGATGTCATTGGGGAGCTTGCTTGAAGTGTGAAATCTATTTTGTATTGGCTGATGATCGATCATCATTATTTACCGAGACTCTGCTGAGATTTATGTTGTACGGTACAAGATATATCTTGAAAAGGGCTTTGAGACACTTAATAACTCTCACCGTCTTCATTCTCCCGGTCTTGACTTCACTGGATCCCCGATGTCGACCCCTCGTTACGCCAAAGACGTTGCTCGAATTCGCCTGAAAGCGAAAGAAATCAGTCATGGGTCAGTTATCGAGAAAAACTCGAAGCGTTTAGCTTGTAATGATGGCTGACCATTTCAACTTGCACACACTATTCTAGCGTTCAGTTCTAGATCGTGAGAATGAATTAAAGTACATATCATGTCATTTCCTATTCCATGTTCCCTTGTAACAAACACCGACTATGTAGCAATAATCCCCGGTTTTGTTAGTAGTAGAAAATGCTTAACTGCAGTCGGGTTTCGATCATAATTGTTTCCATAATAAACTACCAAATTCAAGAGGAAGTCTAATCAGTTATACAGATGTGAAGTCAGACTGCGCAGGCGCATAAAGAGGCAAGAAAGGACAAGGATTAATCATAACATAGCATATTTCCCATAATCACATTTTATCTAACGAAGTCTACGCGATCTACCAATAATTTTTACGGTTTGCTTCGACACAACACTGTACTACACTATATTACACTACCGTTTAAACGTTATGCAGCCTCCATAAACACTTAATAAATCTCACCGTCTTCATTCTTCTGGCTTTGCCTTTACTGGATTCCGATTTCAGCGCCTTGTTGCGCCAAAGACGTTGCTCAATGCATCTGCTAAGCAAAGCAAAAATATTTTTAAAACAATGTAACCATATTCCCGAAAGGAAATTTTATTTTTAGCTCGTTTCAATGAAAATAATGAAGCTTTAAATGTATTTAAAATAAAAAGACTATTTTATTATTCTAGTGTGATACTGACGGAGTCATATACTAGGTAGTGAGTGTAGGGGAACTGCAGCCGAGATGGACGAGCTATAGCAGTGGTAACATGGGTTCGATGAGTCAGTCTCAGGGTTTCGGCAGAGGTCAAGAATTCTAGACTATTTTCAACAATACCATTTTTAACGAAAAAAAAAATCATTCGTCAACGTTCTTTGAACACGGTTATTTTGATGATTTATGGTTCATTTTGTGCACTAAAAATATATATACCTCTGTTTTGAAGAAATCATATATAATTTTTTTAATAACAAAGGGTTCGGTGAATGCACTGATAAAGCTTGCAGGGTTCGGTACCTCCAATTGGGTTAAGAACCACTGGGCTATAGGTAGTTGAATTTTATAGATAACTAATGATGGCGGTGGTTGTGACCAATAGTAGTGAAGAATATATCGATAACGGGTGGTGATATACTGACGTATGATTAAGGGAGACATGCAATGCCTTAGTATCACTTCCTAAACAGGGGGAAATGTTACCGTCTTAGACTTACAAGGGAATATAAGCGGACTGGCGAAGTGTTAGAGTGAATAGGGAGAAGTCTCATGACATGGTGAGACGAGGAGTGTAAACTATACTTGATAACGGTTCTAATAATAAGATTGTGACTTTTAATGCTTGTTTGTGAGATCATTGCACTAATAGGAATTGTGTTAGATGAGTTTAACCTATAATATAACGGAAGAATACAGACATCAAATGTGTGATTGATTTATACCTTTCTAATGAGCAGCGTTTAACCGAAGTATTACGTTTGTTTTATGTGATATTTTGATAATTGGACAACGACTGCGAGGCATCTCACTTGTTAGAGTGTATTTGTAGTGTTTACATGGCAGTGTACGATAAGTAACAATCAACTCTACCCCTAAATATAAAACCCTACAAAGCCGTCATTGCTTACTGATATGTAATTATGACAGACAATGAATTTACGTTATTATAATTACCAGCCATCTTCTTGTACTCGTAGTTTCTCGGTTCCTCGGTTTCTCGTGTCAATCTATAATGCAAAAGTTAATTTATCCAAATCACACATTCTCACAACACACATCCGGGCCCGGAACAATACAACATACATACAACAACAACAAATATAAAGAATAACAATAGTACACTGATACAGTCGGCCGAGTACTGAAACTGAAATCAACCTGGATCTGACCAGCACGACCTTCCTCCACATTTACCTTAAACAACTGAAAGAAAAATTGCTTTAAGTCTAGAGCTAGGAAGCCGCGGATGAATATACCGGAGAGTTGATTACAGTTGCGTCACAAAATGGAGCTGAAAATTTGAAAATGAGGCGAATTGTTTAATTGATTGAGTTATTTTCGTATTACGCAATGATGTGATGCTCGATAGTGAGCGTCCTGTTACCTGTTATCTTCTCACGTCTTCTCTTTATGGGATTGTTATCATTAAATTAGTTGTAATAAGATGAGTAAGGACGAGCAACTTATCACAGTAATTTTTTTCACACATAGATTTCATCTCATCCGTGATGTGATAGCAGCAGTTTTATTGACGCCTTGTGATTATAAGTTAAGACGGCTGAAACAGACAGACGTTATTGTGATAATAATAGCAGGGAATAAGTAAATTTCTAGCGTAAGCAACATAGAGATTCAATAGTATATGATGGGTACTTTATCTCCTTATCACCTGTAAGTTAGTAATTGCTTTTATATGGATACTTTTATCGACACCTTGTGATTATAAGTTTAACGGCTGAAGCCAATAGCCTATACAGTATAGTTGTAATACTAGCATGGAACATGTAAATGACTAATATAGAAAATATGAAGATTTAATTGTATCTGATGTGTATCGATGCCTCCTGTAGACCAAGAGTTATATTTTTGAAATCCTTTCTACACATATATTGTTAGTTAGCGACCGAGCATTGTACTCCTAGTTAAGAGGTTTTACGATTTAAATGCTGCACATCACCCTCGATACTACGACCCAAATAGCAGTGTGGTACAGGGGTATTTAGCTGGTACAGGTTTCTAGTATTGTCCGCGTAGAGTCATACTATGATACTACTGTTACTAATTGCACAGGACGTTTAACAACCAATTCGGGAATGGATGCTATTCACCTCCGTTTATAACGCGCGCTCAATTTTTTGAAAATTACTATGCGGCCTTACCTCCTACCGAGAGAGAAATGGATTGTGGTTATTTTCTGCCTATTGTACGAGTAGCTGTATATCTAGGGTGGAATGCAGAAACTCGACTCGGCTCTAGATCAAGGTAGTCTCATCGATATAATTGGTATTCAGCATTATATTTACGAAACTTTATTCTGCCAGAATGACTGTGGTTACATTCTAGTTCATACTCTCCTCCTATCAATAAAGTTTCGTTAATATCCAACTTGAAATTCTTAAGCTGTAAAATTCGAGTCATACATTTTCTGGTGTGCTTTATTTAATGACTGTATTTGAACTAAAGCAAAATAAAAATCGTATTACTAAACCTAAGCATTCAACAAACAGGAGAACAGACAGATATTGCGTTTGAAGTTACATAAAATAAGTCGTTCATCAAAATTTAAAACTTTAGCATTGAAAAATTACGGTCAAAGTTTAATTCCACGAGGAAGAGAAATAATTACATGGCGCAGTAACGGCAGATAATTTCAGGAAAAACGGGAAAGCTCAGCTCCCAGCACACAAAATTCAATCTACACATATATATATACACATAACACAGAGAAATATATATACAAATCCTGGGTTTAAAGGTTAAGGGTCATCGTTGGAATCCCATGATCTTCAAGAAGCTTGGAGTAGTTCATTCATCACTTGTGGCAATTATCACATAATAAAGGAAGCATTATTCTGTAATAAACAAATGCATATGAACAACAAGAAGGGTTAAACGACAGAAGCTAGTAGAAATAGTTTGTGAATTTTCGCATGGAAACGTTCGGTAGGAAAAATACATTACCTTGACACTGGAGTAGAAAATTAGCTGAAAAACAGTTTCACAGTGGTTGGCAAATTTTATCGATTCAACAACAGAACTGGGCGGCAAAACGAGCATTACTGATTAGATACGAAGCCTAAGATGCTGACACAAGACAATAAATAACTAGCAATGCGAATGATATATGTCGAGGAATAATGATGATGCGGTATTAACCATATTCTGTATACAATAACAACGAATACCATTCCTGAATACAGCACTATTTGTATAGAACAACTTACGACGCAGTGGATAATCAGAATTGGCATGAAAAACTACAAGGCAATTATTTGTAATTTGAACTGATGAGTCACTTTCAAAAATTCATGAATTGAAGCACATTTGCTACTGGGTTACTGGGAGGTATGTGACGAGTAAAAATATGATTAAAGGTAGTTTGATGATGAATAGAAGAACTATCACCTTGTTTAACTTTGCTCACGAGGTTACACTTCTACAAAATTAAGTTATTATTTTGATTATTCATTCATAATGTTATAAAATAATTCACATCATTCATTCTTGGTCATAATACAGTATCAAAACACTTCTCTGGGCTTAGGCTGGGGCCCATGACATCAAGCTTCTGTATTATTTATTTATTTCTGAATGAGACTGAGGAGCAAAGTACTTGTTTTGTGTCAAAGGAATTCTCGTGAATCGAGAAGATGGTGTACTGACGAACGATTGTGAACGCCATTATTTCTCAAAAACTGCGAAACACAGTTGCAGAATTGAAATGAATTCATCAATCCAATAAAAATCGACAGAACTTGATTACGATACTATCGGAGGTCAAGAAAAAGTTATTGCCGACGTCACATAAAATCTTAAGTGAAACAAACGATATTCAATTGCATGCGAGCAATTTATACTTATTTATATCTAATAGTATACGACTAGCAAATATATTTCAACTTGAAGCAGCTGTGCACCAACAACAGTTTAAAAACAGATTTAAAAACACTGAGTAAATTGAACTTTAGAACCATTATTAGCAGTATTAAGATTTGTATAATATTTTTACTTGGACCGTGGAGGTGTAACAGCAGAAATGGACAATCGTGAATAATATGATGACATTGAAGCATCATTATGCAATTTACTACTTTCATTGTTATACAATAATCGATCTACTTTACTTAGATGTCGTTAAAATACCGAAATTTCATTGGCTGAAAGAGGAGTTAGGACTATTAACTATATTTGACAAATTTCTTTCTGAATCACGTGCTTCCAGTGAGGTTTAAAGACTAGGCCAACTAATGTTGTCAAAACTTTTCTTCCAGCCGTCAAATAGAATTATTATAATCACACTATCTGAGTAAAAAAGGTGAATTATATATACAAATACCTGACTCAATTAACTTCATTATAATAATCATTAACTTGGAATAGATATATAAACGCTGAGATATAGTACTTGCTTGAGATGAAAATTCATCCATTAATACGATACCAAAACATATCAGGAGACAAGCACGAAACTGTGTTGCAAAATTGTGAAAATACGTCACAATACTTTAAAACTACGATTAAATTTTTGCATTTAAACTTATTGTTCGTGAAATTGTTCAATAAAAGGCATCGAAAGTTTTTAAATAACGTAAAAAACGCATTGAACAGTGGTTTTATCAAGACATTTAACAGTTGAGATAATGATTGCAAAATATGATGCATATTTTTACTGGCGTTTCTGTTAAAAAATCTGCGGTATTATTATCAGCTCTTGAAGATCTCTAGTTACAAGGTTATTTACAACTGTGGAAAGAATAGTATTTACAAAATATTTACAAGGTCTTGCAAGAACTGAGTTATCAGGCATTATTATCGAGCACATGGGGGAAAATGATAAAAAAAAAACGTAACAGCACCGGCAAACAGGTCATAAAAACATTCCCATTTTAGGTATGTTATAAATCTAGTAGTGGCCTAGTACCAAACCTTAGTATATGTCAAAGATGAGACCACTGCGTCACACACAAGGTCAATTTTGCTGTCACTCACGCAATTTTATTGCAGGAATAACATGGTTTATTTTGTTAATCAAGAAGGTCGCTGAGTGGGGAGATAATTTGAGGGATCACGGAGGTTGTGAAAGAAATACCATTGAATTCAGTTATATTTGAATTGTATGAATAGGGTTGGCCCTTCAGCTGAATGAAAAACACAAAAATTACCTAGCAAGCTGTCAAATGCTTATGTGACAGGTTTGCTCACTTCTGTGATGGGATTAATAATTCAAATTTCCTGAATTTGGTCTCATACAAAGCATATAAGGAAAAAATACAATACACATAAAACACCTGATACCACAGCTCTTACTAAATACACGTAATTTAACTTATCATACAGCACGAGATTTCATTAATAATAAGCACCTTACAAACCTCTGGGCAAGTTTTAAATTCTTTCTAGACATTATATTACAGCACAGAACAGGCTAAAAACAAAGTGTACTTCAATTTGAGTGTTCACTTTCATACTTACGTCATTTCCTACATCTATTGCACGGCTTACGCAGAAGTCCGATAAAATCCCGCAGGGAACACATAAAAGACTATTTCATAGTTCTCTACCTGTTACCGAGAAAACGCCGTTACCGGGACGACGAGAGCTATCGCAGACGCGCTTAAGACTACTAAGAGTTCCGTTCTAAGTCCTGTCAACATAACCCCCGGACCCCCCCTCGGCCACCGGACGATACCCTCGTTGGTTCGGGTGTTTGCCAATCACCTCCAACCATCTTTAGTTTAGCCTGGAGAGTATAAAAGACAGAATGAATACGCAAGAAAGACGGGCAATGAAAACATGGCTGACGAAAGTACACTGGTTTCGAACAAAAAAGAAAACGACTGGCGAAGTGACAGAGGTTGAATAATTCTGGCAAAAATATAACAGCTATTTGATCAACCATGTCAAGACAGAATAGATGAATATGCGGGATTCTTAGTTGTTTAAGATGGAAACTGAAGTCAGGAATACAAAACAATTGCAGACATCGAAGTTGGAAAAAAGAGGAATGAAAATAGCTATGAAGTTTTTGTTTTAAAAACTTTCAACATTTGAGTTCGAATGTGGATGAAAATAGCTATGAAGTTTTTGTTTTAAAAACTTTCAACATTTGAGTTCGAATGTTTAAATTCACAAATCAAAAATATGAACAATCTTTTGTTTTTCCTTGCTTCTTAAACTAAAAAATTCAGGTACACAAGGTCTCATTCAAAATTTTATTACCCAGCGACCTCAACCTATTTTAGGGGGTTGGTGGGATTACCCATGGCTACTATATTGCTCAATGAGATTTTAATCATGGATTTGAAAACACAGAAACCATTTCAAAATCCAGCAAATGCTGAATTCCGAAATGTGATTCGTTCTTAACGGTTTTGGACAAGACACTGTGTACCTGTATTAGATGTATATTCAGCAAACCATCACACTATAATTT
The DNA here is from genome assembly GCA_013436055.1 of Halocynthia roretzi. Lineage (NCBI taxonomy): Eukaryota > Metazoa > Chordata > Ascidiacea > Stolidobranchia > Pyuridae > Halocynthia > Halocynthia roretzi. Next base: position 67,919 of record QRAM01000427.1, read on the forward strand.
CTGTTGGTACTATTCCTAAGATATAGTTTTGTTTGTAAGGAAGCATCAGATAGGACGAGGGCTACCATACTTTCATAACTAAAAACCGGGACGCTTTAAAAAACGCCATTGTAAGTTTGGTTAATATTTAGAAGTACAGTATATAGCTATTAATTAAATGCATTTTGGGCAGTCCAAAACTAATATGCAGAATTCAAATATCACCGTGAATAAACGAAATAAGAATATCGCATTGAATTATAATTTACTCTTTGACATGTCATACTTTTCTGTACATAGCACGGCCTTCAACGTCGTTCAACCAGCCGACCCTTTCCTATTAAGATGGCCAACATAAACAGGGATAAGCATGCAAACAATAAGCTCTTCATAGCAACAGTAACCAACCAACACTAAACCCCATCACGGATTAATAAAACCACATTTTGATTAGAAAACCGCATGGCAATATGCATCAAGCGTTATAAAGAGCAAAAGAGCCATCAACGTCAATAAATATCATTCTAAATACTATTATTTTCTGACTACATTAAGTTATCCTCTCCAGCAGTGGTTCCCAACCTGTGGTACGCGAGAGCCATCCAAGTGGTACGCAGTACCTTCGACTAGTTAAATTTACAAGCAAAGAGCATTGATTTATTCGTTAAAGTTAAAACTTAGGCTACTGGTTGTAATTTTCTTAACGTAACCTCTGAAAAAGTTATATAGTTTGATAATTAAAAGATTTAATTATTGCAATTATCGAGAGAAGTTTATAAGAAAAAGGTTGGGAACCACTGTTAGTCTGTATTTTATCTAATCCAAGAAGAAAAAGATGGCGCAGCTAAATCACAATACCCTTTTTTTCAGATTGTTTTCTCCACTATTCTCATTTTTAACTGCAGATAACCATTATTCTTTTTTTTACTAGTTGATAAATGAAATTTAGCAAATATTTCCAGCACATACATCAAAATGCATTCCAATATCTCTTAATCGGAAAAAACTGTTTGTAGTATATTACTTATCTGTTAAATCTGTTCTGTACTATCACTGCTTTTTCAATAGCTAACACAATAATAACAAAAATACAGAATATTTCTACCCANATGAAAATAGCTATGAAGTTTTTGTTTTAAAAACTTTCAACATTTGAGTTCGAATGTGGATGAAAATAGCTATGAAGTTTTTGTTTTAAAAACTTTCAACATTTGAGTTCGAATGTTTAAATTCACAAATCAAAAATATGAACAATCTTTTGTTTTTCCTTGCTTCTTAAACTAAAAAATTCAGGTACACAAGGTCTCATTCAAAATTTTATTACCCAGCGACCTCAACCTATTTTAGGGGGTTGGTGGGATTACCCATGGCTACTATATTGCTCGATGAGATTTTAATCATGGATTTGAAAACACAGAAACCATTTCAAAATCCAGCAAATGCTGAATTCCGAAATGTGATTCGTTCTTAACGGTTTTGGACAAGACACTGTGTACCTGTATTAGATGTATATTCAGCAAACCATCACACTATAATTTCTGTTGGTACTATTTCTAAGATATAGTTTAGTTTGTAAGGAAGCATCAGATAGGACTAGGGCTACCATACTTTCATAACTAAAAACCGGGACGCTTTAAAAAACGCCATTGTAAGTTTAGTTCATATTTGAAGTATATAGCTATTAATTAGATGCATTTTGGGCAGTCCAAAACTAATATGCAGAATTCAAATATCACCGTGAATAAACGAAATAAAAATATCGCATTGAATTATAACACACTCTTCGACATGTCATACTTTTCTGTACATAGCACACGGCCTAAAAAACAATCCTGTTAAAAATGATGTGTATGGTAGCCAGATCATAGGAACTTAAATTATTAAGCAGCGACCTTTTCAAGAACCAGTTTAGTGACCTCNCCATCACACTATAATTTCTGTTGGTACTATTCCTAAGATATAGTTTTGTTTGTAAGGAAGCATCAGATAGGACGAGGGCTACCATACTTTCATAACTAAAAACCGGGACGCTTTAAAAAACGCCATTGTAAGTTTGGTTAATATTTAGAAGTACAGTATATAGCTATTAATTAAATGCATTTTGGGCAGTCCAAAACTAATATGCAGAATTCAAATATCACCGTGAATAAACGAAATAAGAATATCGCATTGAATTATAATTTACTCTTTGACATGTCATACTTTTCTGTACATAGCACGGCCTTCAACGTCGTTCAACCAGCCGACCCTTTCCTATTAAGATGGCCAACATAAACAGGGATAAGCATGCAAACAATAAGCTCTTCATAGCAACAGTAACCAACCAACACTAAACCCCATCACGGATTAATAAAACCACATTTTGATTAGAAAACCGCATGGCAATATGCATCAAGCGTTATAAAGAGCAAAAGAGCCATCAACGTCAATAAATATCATTCTAAATACTATTATTTTCTGACTACATTAAGTTATCCTCTCCAGCAGTGGTTCCCAACCTGTGGTACGCGAGAGCCATCCAAGTGGTACGCAGTACCTTCGACTAGTTAAATTTACAAGCAAAGAGCATTGATTTATTCGTTAAAGTTAAAACTTAGGCTACTGGTTGTAATTTTCTTAACGTAACCTCTGAAAAAGTTATATAGTTTGATAATTAAAAGATTTAATTATTGCAATTATCGAGAGAAGTTTATAAGAAAAAGGTTGGGAACCACTGTTAGCCTGTATATTATCTAATCCAAGAAGAAAAAGATGGCGCAGCTAAATCACAATACCCTTTTTTTCAGATTGTTTTCTCCACTATTCTCATTTTTAACTGCAGATAACCATTATTCTTTTTTTTACTAGTTGATAAATGAAATTTAGCAAATATTTCCAGCACATACATCAAAATGCATTCCAATATCTCTTAATCGGAAAAAACTGTTTGTAGTATATTACTTATCTGTTAAATCTGTTCTGTACTATCACTGCTTTTTCAATAGCTAACACAATAATAACAAAAATACAGAATATTTCTTCCCAGGGTTTCATTGCTACTTTAAGACGTTCTTAGTAGACTATGTATAACAATACATAAATTCAATAATAAACATTACGAGTGGGATATATATTTTTCAATTATAATAAGGTTATTGCCAACTTCATTAGCATTCCGTGTTATGTACGAGCTAAACAGGAGAATACTACATTTAAACCATTTCTGTTTTTATTCACAAACATCTTTATGATGTTACATTAATCTCAATTATAAAGTTTATTCTACAAATTCTGATAAGATAGCAATTGAAACCCAGGGTAGCACCAACAGTCACAAAATTTTAACTTACAGATAAATTAAACAACTGTACAGACACTCTATTATTGCTTTTATATCTTCACAAAATACAGTAAAATATTATTGTGCAACGAGCCAATAAATACTAACTACAAACTGATGATACAGAGGCCAGAAAATAGTACATATTATACACCGGAGACAAATTTTCTGTTTTCCGTGTCAGGAACATGCTATTATCCTCACCTCATGTCTATTTTCACATTGTATTACAGACTTGTAAAGGGTTAAACCAAAATGCAAGTGAGAAGATTAAATGCTTAGGAATATCCAGAATTTCAACTATGACCCCATCTCCACTTCACTGCATTTCAGTTTCAATATGAAATTTACTAGTCAAAACACAGTATTTTCTTTAAATTTAATCACTGAAATCATACTATTATAGAGTAGAATCTATTATTATCAAGCTAGAAATAGGAATAATCATACCTGATGTTGTGTTATTATGATACAAATATCCCCTTCCATCTACTGCTGTGCAGGAGCTGCAGGTGCTGTAGAGTATTGTTGCTGCGCTTGCGATTGTTGATAATACTGAGCATATTGACGATAGTACTCTGCCCAAGCCGCACTATAATCCGCTCCACCAGCCTAATTAAATTAGAACACAATAATAAGCTATGATAAAGCTGCTGTGCACCTAGCATTTTTATCGAAAATAGTCCGAAATAATTTCTAAGGCTATTTTTTTTTGATCAGGTACAACTTGAGACTACAACTACAAAAGCAGATGTGTTAAAAAATTTAATTCACAAAATGTGCCATGGCCTACAAGTTGAAAAGCATCAACATAACACACGAATAAACCAAACCATTTAAAAAAAATCAACTGTTTTTCATTATACGAAGGTATACGAAAGGTTTTGCATACCTGTGAAGCAGCTGCAGGATTGACAGCTGCTGGAGCTGCTGCTTCAGCTGTATAAAACAAAAATATTATATGCTTGGAAAATAAAATTTTTAAAACCTAGTTTAGCAGAAAACAATAAACAATTATCTTACCTTGCTTCTTGTAATACTCTTCCCAAGCTTTGGTGTAGTCCGGTTGCCCAGCAGCAGTCTGTGTGTGTACGACCGTCCCTGGTGCGGCTGCCGCCTGTTGTGGGTACGCCGCCGCGACTGCTGCTGCAGCTGCCGCAGGTTGCTGACCTTGGTTTTGATAATAATTGTAATAATTTGCCCATGCAGCGGCATTGCTGTCCGGTGGCTTGTCTGGAATTGATAATGCAGAGGTTCTCATTGACCAAATGTCAGAATCTTATTCCCTGCTTAAAGTGCATTACAAATGTGCCCTGTAGCACCGACCCCTCAAGGATGCTTAGCATTTCAACAGTTTGAATCTACTAATGTGATCCCAATTCCTCCATGAAATGATGAATTTTCTCCCTGGCTAAGAACCCATCAGCAGACAGTGAATTCTGAATACCACTGGTTAAAAATCGCTCTTGAATACAACTGAGAATTCATAGAGTATGGTGACAATGATTGGGAGATGCCCTAAGCAGTCTTAAGCCCCGTCGAAACCTTCATTACCTATTGTGTCATTCAGCTCAGAAATTAAAACATAGTCAATCAGTACTGCAATTTGCAGCGTCTGCATGTATTATCATCATCGCTGAACTAGCGACGTCATTTAACTTATGGTTTTGCAATATCACAGTAATAAAGGGATAAGTTACATTGTAATGGATAGTTCAATGCAACAAGACATATCTGTGGATGGAGGTATGGTAATAGTAATAAAGAGAGAAGTTATATTGCATTGCTGTCTTTCTTCTTATATTGAACAACAAATATTGAAATCTACTTACTTGGGTCCTGTGGGATTGCCCCATTTTGTTGGGGTCCACCAGGCTGGGGCCACTGATACTGGTTGGGTGCACCTGCCCACGGTTGCTGGTTCTGGAATTGCTGGGGAGGCTGAGCCTGCTGTGGTGGACCTTGAGGGGGTCCACCAAACCCGCCGGGTCCTGGCGGAGGCGCTCCAAAATTGTTCTGCAATGAATAAATATTCATTTAGGTTCAAAATGAAGTTAACGATGACATCATCAGAGCTTTGACATCATATTATCTCAAAATAGTCTTAAGCCCCGGCTAAACCTTCATTGCCTATTATGTCATTCAGCTCAGAAATTAAAACATAGTCAATCAATACTGCTATTTGCAGCGTCTGCTTGTATTATCATCATTGCTGAACATGCGACGTCATTCAACATATGGTTTTGCAATTTCATAGCAATAAAAGGATAAGTTATTTTGTAATGGAGCGAAAAAGGTTGGGTAGTCCTGCTTTATATTGACAGTGCGACCGGTAAGTCCTCAAAACTTGGTGAGTTATTTTGCATAATAAAATATTAATACGTTTATATATCGACACCCAGCAACCAATACATTGTATTTAAAATTGTAGAAAACTATATTTGAAGTAATCAAGAAACTAGTCAAAATTCACCTGTGGGGGCGGGGGTCCATACCCTCCAGGGCCACCTGGCCCTGGTCCATGATGAGCTCCAGGAGGACCATGGCCCATGATACCCATGCCACCAACGTGGCCTGGCCCTCCATGTCCATGGTTACCACCGCCACCGGGACCACCCTCAACTTTTTCTTGAATAAGTTGTTGAGCTAGTGCAATCTGTTCCGGTGTACCTGAGATTTTGGAAATAAGGTTAACAGGTCTCAAAGACAGTTGAAAGACTAATCTGTAATCTAGGTGATAATTTCCATGCTGAAAAAAGAAGAATCCTTTACAGTGGACCCTTGCTTCCTGAGTCAGTATTTGATATGTCATAATTTGTTCTGATTAAGAATGAGCGCCCATGTCAACTTGCTAGTGCTGTACAGTACAATATTTATAAAACCACTGTACTGAATCTTCCAAGTGCTGGGTGTATATGATATGGGTTAAGCGATTTATAGACCCCAAAACGGAAGGTTTTGCCATCAGGAAATGGGTAGTGGATGGTTGTCATCATTGTTAATAACTCAAAATTTAAAAACATCATTTGGCAAAACCTGTTGTACTATACCTAACTAACATGTCACCAAAAATGAAGCACTCAAACCGAGAGGAGGAGAGGAGAAAGGGTGCCTTATGCATCGTGAAAATAGGATTTTCTTTATAATTCAAGTGGTACCCTTTATAGTAAGGATTGTCATACAATTCTTGGATTGTAAGGTATGGTAAATATATCAAATATCAATCTCACCTTTGATAATAAATGTCTTATACATTTGATCGCTTCCTGGTGGCGGATTTCTTTGTATTTCAACATGAGCTTGAGATTGTTGATTAATTTGACGGATATTTTCACCACCTGCAGTAAAAAAATAACCGAGTGTAAGGAATAGAAAACAATCCTTGGAATGGCTTCATAATGATATAACGATGACATCATCACCGCTATGACATCATATTATCTCAGAATATTTGGTTGATTTAACATCAGATTATGTCAGCAGCAAGACTGGCAACAACCATGATCATCATAGATATATATACTTCTACCATAAGTCACATTTTTAACGAGATTTCATACTAGCAGTGCGTCCAGGACGCGAGAGCCATTCAAGTGGTACGCGAGTACTTTCGAGCTTTAGTTAAACTTACAAGCAAAGAGCATTAATTTATTTGTTAAAGTTAATACTTGGGCTACTTGTGATTTTCTTTAATTCTGGATTTAATTATTGTGACCGTTGAGAGAAGTTTTTTGGCAATATACATATACTATATCGCCTAGTGGCACGCGACAAGACAAAGGTTGGAAGGAACCACTGATATAGTGTTTCGTTCGATGCAAGAGAAGTTATGGAAAAGGGTCTCAAAGAGGACTGACATAATGAATAATATTTGAATAAAATTATCAAGTTTTAACCTTTTCCAATCACGAGACCAGTCTTGTTTGTCGGCACATTATATTCAACAGTGTTCATCCCGGGTCCAGATCGACCGCGCACCATGCCACCTGGCCCTCCTTCCCACTGTCCGAAACTGCCACCGGGACGGTTGCGACCTCTGGAACCTGTGGAAAAGAAATAAAATAATTACTACAAGAATACGGGTTGCAAGTTTCTATGCTTAAGACTTGTTTTTTCTGCCATCAGTAAATGGGTAGTGGATAAGATGTCATCAAAGTCATGACTCAGTTAAGATCTACATCATTTGGCATTTGAGAGGGGTTGGAGAAGGGGACAAGCTTGGGCCGAAGTTGAATTAAACAACAGACTCAATCACATCTATTTTCAAATCTAAAATGTCTTACCGTCACCTTGACCGCCTCCCATCCCTGAATTATCATGATCACGAACGCTCTGGATGAGTTCTTGAATTTTTTCGATCGCTTTCTGGATATTTTCATGCGGACCGGTGATTGTACACATACGGTGAGGAACATTTGGATCTTCTGTTTGAGAAAAATACAAAAAAAAAATTGACAAATTCTCTTGTGGCCGCATTCGACGATGGAATAAAAAATTGATGGAGAATAATGGAATTTTTATATTCTGTTCATTTTATCTATTAGGATAATTAAATTGTTGTTATTGAATATTTAATTAAAGTTCTTTTGAATCTGTGGTGAATGTATCTTTCGTTCAACGTGATAGAAACCTAGAGGGAAAGACAGTAACTCAATGCACAAGTGCCTGTAAAACCACTGCAATTCATCTTCCAAGTGCTGGGTGTATATGATATGGGTTAAGCGATTCATAGACCCCAAAACGAAAGGTTTTGCCATCAGGAAATGGGTAGTGGATGGTTGTCATCATTGTTAATAACTCAAAACTTAAAAACATCATTTGGCAAAACCAGTTGTACTATACTTAACTAACATGTCACCAAATGTTTCAAGTCAATTAATTGTAAATCGGAGAAGGGCCTGTATTGTTTTCTAATTACAACCTAAAAATAAAATGATGTTAACTGGAGCAATGATGACCTGGGATCAACGGTCTTTTAGTTTAAATATTTATTTTGTTCCGATTTACCTTCCTCCTGTTTAAACTGCACCCTCGTTCCAGTTTCATTCTGGATCCGAGTTATCATGTCTCCACCTTTACCGATGACGACTCCGACTGCAGGTTTAGGAACGGGGATCAGTTTCTGGGGTCCAGAGGGAAAATTCATTCTTCCTCCACCTCCGCCGTTGCCACCACCACCACCTCCTCCACCTCTCTGCATCTGTTGTTGCTGTTGCTGCAAATCACGCTGAGCCATGATCTGTTCGATATGCTGTTTGGCTTGCTGTGAAAAATGATACAGAATGTTTGATTAACATCGGGTTAGCTTTTATATATCTGGGACCTTTAAATGCTGTGGAAAAGTTATCGTCAGAGTTATCTCAGAATATTTGGTTGGTTTAACATCAGATTATGTCAGCAGCAAGACTGGCAACAACCATAATCATCATAGATATATACTTTATACTTAGTTCTATCATACGTCCCATTTTTATGCTCTTTGCTTGTAAATTTAACCAAAAGTCTAAGGTACTCGGGAACCACTTGGATGGCTCTCGCATACCACAGGTTGGGAACCACTGCCTTACAAACAATATTGAATCAACATGTGTGTTGTTTCAGCCCTTTCACGTAGTGAGTTCAGATGGATCACATCAAAAAGGTGTCATTTACCTCAACTTTCATAGGTTCTCCGCTAATTCTCAGCGGTTTATCCATCCCAGTATTCTGTGTGGTGTCTTGAATCAACATCATTTTCACTCCGATGTTCTGCTGGATCTGTGACAGCAAAATTTTCATAACTAATGGGATGAGGATTGTCTACCAATTAGGTGGAAAGAGAGTGTGTGTTAAAAATTATTTCTCCCTAGAAGATAATTATGGAACCCTGACTATAGACAGGCGTAGAACTTCACAAAATTAACAGGGTAGACGAAATAAGGAACAAGTATTGCCAACTGCCACTCACCGCTTTAATAGTTTCTCCTCCTTTGCCGATGATCAACCCGCATTTATCAGGAGGAATCATGAGCTGTATGACGGTCTGCGCTCCCATCAATGGTTCCTCTAAGCCTGCGGGCATGCCGACACCCATATTACCGGCTGCTTTACTGATGGTCTCTTGCAACATTTCACGACATTGACTGAAAACGGAAATTGATTAAATTAATGAAATTCTTCAAATTGTTTTTTGCTTTTCTTGATAAAAAAGTAGAAATATTGCATTCAGAATATTATGTTTCATTGGAGAGTAATCTGGAATTATGTGATTCGAAATACAGCAAGGTAATGAGAATGCTGCTACTGTACCTATCGTCTTTTGGGAGATATGTAAGTTGTGGATATCTGATAACTCTAATGACCATAGAAAAGTTATCGTCAGAGATATCTCAGAATATTCGGTTGGTTTAACATCAGATTATGTCAGCAGCAAGACTGGCAACAACCATAATCATCATAGATATATATACTTCAAACTTAGGGCTCACCATACATTCCATTTTTGACGAGATTGTCCCGTATTTAAGGCTGTGTTCTATGTACAGAAAGGTATAAGTCGAAGAGTAAATTTTAATTCGATGCGATATTTTTGTTTCGCTTATTCTTGGTGATATTTTAATTCAGCATATGAGTTTTGGAACTATATTATATATAGTGGGTTCTTGAAATTGAAAATGCAAACAAACCACAAGGACTTTTCCGTAAAAATAATCTCTATATCACAAATGAACAAATAAACCCTAAAGAAATATAATTCGGGGTACTGTGTTCATTATTTGATGTTCAAGCCATTTCCCTGTTTATAAGTCCATACGAGTTTATTTGTAGATGAACTGTTCGTTCCTTATTTTCCGAATTATGGCCCAAGGCTTATACATGGATAAATTTCAGTAACTGGCCTTGAAAAAGTTTGCCCAATATAACCTTACCCTATTTCTTCTGGCGTTCCTGTCAATGTGCATGGTCTGTCTTCACCTCCTTGACAATCTTGTGATATCTGTATACGACACCCACTCTGCTCCTGCATTCTACTAATGTTCTCGCCACCTTTCCCTATAACTTTGGAAGTTAGGGAACGTTAAATTGAAACTATAGCAGACGAAGCACGGAAAATATTAATTGCGACTTACCCAAACCGACTAGTTTGTCTGGCAGTCTAAAGCTTTCTGTAATGGTGGGTCTAAAATAGTAATAAAGTCTTTATAAGCATTGAGTGAGGATTTTTAATAAGTGGTCGTTCAGAAGTAGATTAAGTGGGGCTTGAATATCTAGCAACACAAAACGGGAATTACATTGAAAGCTAGTTATGGGGCTTCTAACAGGAACAGTCTTACAGTATAACCCGTTTATTAGACAGCTCTTTGCAAAGCATTCAAAAAACAGATAATCTCCCGTTTGCATTCCTTGTGACCTTTTTCTAAGTTAGAGCAGAGGTTTTAAACCTTTTTTGCCTCATTTTCTCCGTTGAAACCTTCATTGCCTATAGTGTCGTTCAGCTCAGAAATTTAAAAATTGTCAATCAATACTGCCATTTGCAGTGTCTGAACCACAGGGTGATATCATCATTGCTGAACATGATACATCATTCACATATGGGTTTACAATATCAGAGCAATGTTGTAGGGTAATAGTAAGAATATTGTTATGAATAGTCCAATGTAACAAGACATCTGTGCAGTGTTGTATGGTAAAAGTAACAAAGGGCTAAGTTATATTGTAATGCTGCATAATATTGTATTGTAAATATGCTGCCTCAGACTAGAACAGTCTCTTAAAAGTTCTATTCGACTCACCTTCCACCTGGTATTTGGTTCTGCATATTTCCTAATTGAGAACCAATTGCTGAAAGGTAGAAAATAACAGTGTTAGTGGAAGATAGATACCGGAGGAATTCATTAACAAAACATATTTTATTACTTACAATCATTCTGTGAAGCTAATTTTTTTGCACCAGGTTCTTCTGAAAATAAAATGAGATTTTGTGTTACAACAGCTCGATATACTTTATAAAGGAATTCACTATACACATTTATACGTAAGTGTCGTCACTAAAATAATTGGGATCCATGTAAAGCTCAAATAAATACCAAAAAAATTATCATTTGATTTATGCCCTGGCTGAAATTGGACGAAAATATCAAAAACTTTCCAGACACCTTGCATATATAGGAGCAAATGATTAACAAAGATGCAGTAATTAGTGATTATAAGGGAAACAATTATGTATGAAGATCAACAAGAGTAGTCAAGCATTATGCTTCTATATTGGGGAAGCTTTGCTACATTTAAAAAAGCTTTTCAAGTACTGTATACACCCCCTTAATGCAGACTAGACATCCACAATCCTTCAACTCAAAAACACAAAACTTAAATTAATTAGTATCATTATATGTGGGACAAACTGCACAGCACCACATGTGTTTCATTGGCATCTAGTACATGGTTCAACATTTTAGCTCAGAGGCGTCTGCTTTCCTTGGTGTAAGGTTTGATATTAAAAGATTTTCAATTCACAAACTTTCTACATGAATATCAAACGCAAATAAACTAGTTATATCTATAGTGCATTATAACACAAATTTATCGCTACTATTGAAGCAAGTTTAAGTATCTTTCTGTGGCTTTCACACATCAGACAATTATAATATCTGACTATTATGTTTAGGTCTGGCTAACTATACTCTATAATTCACCACAATGCTTAATAATCACACCTTGATAACAATCTGTACAGTGATAACGAAAAATGATCCTTGCACCTACTATTCCATCTGTATAATCTACCTAATCTAAGTATTAACGATTGGTATAGATAGATAACTCCCACACACACGCAGCCGCAACAGTACTAAATGTTTCTATACATAGTGAAGGCATAAGAACTCATTTAGCTGTTCTTCATAAACCACAGGAAGTGTTCACCAGGAGTTTCCTGTCAGCCTTGTTCACTTTGCCGCAAAAACCAAGAGAAAATTGCGGAGAAATTGCCAACAAAATTGAATTCGCAACGCAGTATTTTTCTCTGCCATATTTGCTGGTGTCAAATTACTGCTTTTAGTAACAATACATAAGGCTTCGAGACAATTAGAAGTTAAATTACCCATGGGGAACACGGCTCTAATACAAAAGATTATAGTTAGTTTCCTCAATCAGAGTAGGCGCTAGGTATGTGAATACATTACCTGCCTTTATAGAACAACTCATGAATAAAGCAGGGAAATGAACCAACATTACATTTCTATCTAATAAGGATGGATAGCACGAGTCGCAATTCCCCTTCTAGGGCGGGGTAATACTAGTGGTTAAAAATCTCCCTTGAATACAACTGAGAATTCAGAGTATGGTGACAATGAGAGGGAGATGCCCTAAGCATTCTTAAGCCCCGTCGAAACCTTCATTGCCTATTGTATATAGGCAGTATATATATATTGTATATTCAGCTCAGAAATTAAAACATAGTCAATCAATACTGCAATTTACAGCGTCTGCGTGTATTATCATCATCGCTGAACATGCGACGTCATTTAACGTATGGTTTTACAATATCAGAGCAATGTTGCAGGGTAATAGTAACAAAGGGATAAGTTATATTGTAATGCTGTATAATAGACAATTAGAACTTAAATTAGCCATGGAGAACATGGCTCTATTACAATAAGATTATAGTTACTGTACTTTCGGGTGTATTACTCTTAGCGTGTATAATCCGCACTCTGGCAAAAACAACCCTTTTCGTTTTAAATTTCTTAGATAATCCGCTCCGATGTATAACTCGCAAGGAAATCCAGCCTACCATCCAGTTACTACCGGTACTAACTACGCAATAACAAATGCACCAAATCTGTTGTTCGAGTACGTGCTTTACGCGTAATTAGTAGTAGGTAGGCAAACAATTTCTTCCTTTCTTTCGTTGGCCAAAGGGTTAAGCCCGGGAGTGCGCAGTAGTGCCAGTGGAGAAGTCGATGCGGCCGAAAAGATCAGGAAGTTTGCGAACATTTGATCAACTATTTGTAACACTATCTTGGCAGAAAATTGTGTGAGGACAATACAAACTCACTATGGATAGAAATCATTAATTACTCACCAGCATCTTCTAGTGGTCTCTTTTGTGAATAATCGCCCATAGGCCCAGGTGTATCAGGTTGAATCTTTGCGGCGATCTTAATAATACAAAATCAAGTTTCAACATTAGAAGTTTTTAAACAGGCATAGTTTTTATTTCAAACTTAACCATGTGTACGTACCGGTAAATCACGTTAAATAGGGGTATTTCTACTATATGTGGTTAGCCTTGGAACTTGACCACACCAATGCATAGGGTGGCCATGTTCAGAGAGGACATTTAAAAATTTGCTCACTTACTTTTAACCCAAATTAAACATGTTCAATGAGTTGAAGTATAAAAAGTTGCATAAAATATACAAAATATATTTAGAAGATTTGATTCGTCAAACATCACTAATGTAATGACAGCTTTTACTGGGTTTTGATGGCGGACAGCATATTTCGAGTGACATAACTATAACTTCCACCGCCAAATCGAAATGCCTTCATTTATCGTGGTCATGACTACCATACTTTTAGGGCATTTCTAATTTTTTTTAGAAAAGTTATCTCAGAATATTTGGTTGGTTTAACATCAGATTATGTCAGCAGCAAGACTGGCAACAACCATAATCATCATAGATATATACTTTATACTTAGTTCTATCATACGTCCCATTTTTATGCTCTTTGCTTGTAAATTTAACTAAAGTTNTTAGTAACAATACATAAGGCTTCGAGACAATTAGAAGTTAAATTACCCATGGGGAACACGGCTCTAATACAAAAGATTATAGTTAGTTTCCTCAATCAGAGTAGGCGCTAGGTATGTGAATACATTACCTGCCTTTATAGAACAACTCATGAATAAAGCAGGGAAATGAACCAACATTACATTTCTATCTAATAAGGATGGATAGCACGAGTCGCAATTCCCCTTCTAGGGCGGGGTAATACTAGTGGTTAAAAATCTCCCTTGAATACAACTGAGAATTCAGAGTATGGTGACAATGAGAGGGAGATGCCCTAAGCATTCTTAAGCCCCGTCAAAACCTTCATTGCCTATTGTATATAGGCAGTATATATATATTGTATATTCAGCTCAGAAATTAAAACATAGTCAATCAATACTGCCATTTGCAGCGTCTGAACCACAGGGTATTATCATCATTGCTGAACATGCGAGGTCATTCAACATATGCTTTTACAATATCAGAGCAATGTTCTAGGGTAATAGTAATAATATTGTAATGAATAATCCAATGTAACAAGACATCTGTGCAGTGTTGTATGGTAATAGTAACAAAGGGATAAGTTATATTGTAATTCACAGTTCAATGTAATAAGTTTACAATGTATAATATTACTAGACGATTAGAACTTAAATTAGCCACACACCTTCAGGTGTATTACCCTTACCATGTATAATCCGCACTCTTGCAAAAACAACCTTTTTCGTTTTAAATTTATTAGATAACCCGCTCCGATGTATGACTCGGAGGGAAATCCAGCATTGCTATGTACATACAGAGTTACTACCGGTACTAACTACGCAATAACGAATGCGCCAAATCTGTTGTTCGAGTACGTGCTTTACGCGTAATTAGTAGTAGGTAGGCAAACAATTTCTTCCTTTCTTTCGTTGGCCAAAGGGTTAAGCCCGGGAGTGCGCAGTAGTGCCAGTGGAGAAGTCGATGCGGCCGAAAAGATCAGGAAGTTTGCGAACATTTGATCAACTATTTGTAACACTATCTTGGCAGAAAATTGTGTGAGGACAATACAAACTCACTATGGATAGAAATCATTAATTACTCACCAGCATCTTCTAGTGGTCTCTTTTGTGAATAATCGCCCATAGGCCCAGGTGTATCAGGTTGAATCTTTGCGGCGATCTTAATAATACAAAATCAAGTTTCAACATTAGAAGTTTTTAAACAGGCATAGTTTTAATTTCAAACTTAACCATGTGTACGTACCGGTAAATCACGTTAAATAGGGGTATTTCTACTATATGTGGTTAGCCTTGGAACTTGACCACACCAATGCATAGGGTGGCCATGTTCAGAGAGGACATTTAAAAATTTGCTCACTTACTTTTAACCCAAATTAAACATGTTCAATGAGTTGAAGTATAAAAAGTTGCATAAAATATACAAAATATATTTAGAAGATTTGATTCGTCAAACATCACTAATGTAATGACAGCTTTTACTGGGTTTTGATGGCGGACAGTATATATCGAGTGACATAACTATAACTTCCACCGCCAAATCGAAATGCCTTCATTTATCGTGGTCATGACTACCATACTTACTTAAAGGGCATTTCTAATTTTTTTTAGAAAAGTTATCTCAGAGTATTTGGTTGGTTTTACATCAGATTATGTCAGCAGCAAGACTGGCAACAACCATAATCATCATAGATATATACTTTATACTTAGTTCTATCATACGTCCCATTTTTATGCTCTTTGCTTGTAAATTTAACTAAAGTTTGAAGGTACTCGGGACCACTTAGATGGCTCTCGCATACCACAGGTTGGGAACCACTACGATATTTTGATTCTGCGGATTAGTTTAGTAGAGTTAAAGGGATGCCAAGTTTTTCTACTAATTAACGCCAATCCGCTTATGAACATTGAGGGAAATGGGTTAAAGGGCACTTTCTAGCTTCGAAGCCTAGAGTTTTTCTTTGCGCTTGGATAGGTTTTGTGATCTAGTTCTATCGAAATCTATGACGCTATTTTCATAGTTAAGTTTCCATAACTATCCTCACAAGCCTGATTTGGGAGTAGAATTTAGATGCCTTAGTTCCAGAAAAGGAGTCCGGATAATTAGTACAGTACCCGTAGTGTACTATGAAATACACCACTTTATCGATTGACAAGGTTTTGATGAAGGAGGTTTCGAAAGTATTTTTTAGTTCTTAATCTTGTTAAGTTTATAAGCATCAAGTAATACATGCAGCTTATGGGCCTTGACCAAAGCCCAGAAATGTGTCTCTATACTGTATACGACCAAGAATGAACCATGTCAAACCGGCGAAAAGTGATCACCCACTTCATATCACCCAATTGGCGAGCCTATTTCGGAAATTCAAATCGTCATTTCTCCGCCCCCTGACCCTTAACAGAAATAAAAATGGTATTGTGAGTTTCTTTGAATGTCGCTACATCATTTGAGACAAAAAAAATGGAAAAAAAAATATTCTAGGAGAATATCAAAATTCAAAGATGCCACCCCAAAATTTTTTTCTTCGGCCTC
>QRAM01000428.1:0-79211 GCA_013436055.1 Halocynthia roretzi
CTGTGAGTAAACGTATGCTCAAATGTATAAATCAAACGCACTGAAATAGTTCCTCAAGAGTCTGCATGGCGTAATCAATCATACTATCATGTAACCATATTTGTACGAATGGAAAGTACTGTATTTTCTTATCTTTACGTTGCAATAGCGTTGCGGCGTAAATTTGTTTGCGGTGAAGCGATCGATTATACTAAGGAGATGTATGCGAAATTCGCCGGTCGATTGTATACTTTATCGCTAAGGTCCTCATTTTCAATAATAGAAGATATCATATCGTAGCACTAGCGCTAGTTTTTCGCTTCTTCTAAAGTGTTAATCTAAATGATTCAATGAAAGGAAAATATACCCAGGATACGAGTAAAAATTTGGCCAATCTCTTTTATCTCAAAAGTCAGAGTATAGTATCCTATCGCTTTGGAAAAAGCTGGGTTTTTGATAGTTCAAGCCATCGCTCCGATTTTGCCATTCAAACTCTCTCTTATATTTAGTGAAGGCGCTCATTTTGTTTGCTGACAGTTTACTAGGTTCCGAGCTTCATGCTCACTTGCTGTGTGGAGCTTGAACGGGTTGAGAATGCTGTCTACTGTGACCGGCTCATTCTTCTTTGACCCACGGGAAGAAACTCAAAGAGAACAGGTGAGAAAAAACGGTATCTTAATAGTGATTGGGATGAATTATATAACAACAATCAAGGAAGAGCGCTGTAATTAGATGGAAAAGAACGAAATAATTATTAGAAGACATATAAACGGTTGCTGCTGAGTCAGCTGGTGAGAGCGAGCGACACTCAAAACATTTTATTCAGTTAGCCTTCACAGTCAGCATGAACAGAAATATAAACGGAAACTGCATAAGCAATAAGTTGTCTGTCAAAATTCGAACGATGATTTACTCACTTCTTCATGCCGCTAGTTTTTATAGCATATGCAAGATCTTTATTCGAACGCGCGTGATTAGATAAAGCGTTTATGGTCTCATTTTCGTATGTGCCTTATAGTGTGTATAGTACAGTAATATCAAAAGAATTCGACCATTGCAACGCCATCAGCCTACCTATTTCTTCTAGCCCAAATCAGTTTTGTCAGTTGAAATGTTAAAAATAATATGGGTCGGCGAAGTGTGCCAATTATTTTAATCCCTCATTACCATGGGCCAGATTTACTTAAGAGGCGGGAAGACTCACTTTAGTAGGTTGCTGCCTTTCTTCACGAGATGAACGAATATAACGGACCGAACAATAAATAAACCAGCCTTCTCCACTTCCGGACGAGCCTTCTTCATCGTTTGTGAACTTTCCGGTACATTATCGACTTGGTCAAGCATCTCTCCCAGTAACTTATACAGTAGTTGGAGCAGAAGGTTATGCAGTCGACCTCGCAGACAAAAGGCTTCAAAGTAATTTTCAGCTTGCAAGATTTTGCAATTGTATGTGCTATTTACTACTAGCAGAGTAAAATTTTCCAACCAGTACTTTTAATGACTTTGATAATTGTAATGGACAGACACAAAGTCTATCATCTCCAAGATTCGATGGGTGTTCTATTGATAAAGTCATAATTGTGGGAAGAAACAGTTGCAAGTGCTTTCAAACACTCTACAGATGGTATTATTGTCCAGGGTATATCCAGAAGTACTGCATAATTTTTCTACAAACTTCGAAATGGGATGAATATATTATGCTAGAATGAAAATAAATGGTCAAAAAAGATAAAAATGTATGAACTGTGACTAATACTTTCCAAGATGCCCACCAGCCTTTTGCACTTCCGGGCGAGCCTTCTTCATCGTCAATGGAATTTCCAGCACATTCTCGATTTCGTCAAACATCGCTCTCTGCAACTTCTACAGACCATGGAGCAGAAGATGCTTCTGCGATCGACCCCAAAACTGCTGCTGTGAGGCCCAAGCAAAAGAAGAAGTGTAAAAAGAAGAATAAAAAGCGCAATTAACTAAAGCATGCACATACATGTAGTAATTAGAAATGATGACTATTTGAACTAATCATGGCATAATAAATTGACTAAATATATCAGCCTTGTCTATATTTTAATCAAATCAGTTCACTAAATCCGCAAAAAAGCATTCGCTCATTTCCTGCTTATTGCTGCATTTATATATGGCAAAGTTGGTCCAACTTGACCAGCATCGGACTTCATATTATTAAGACCAAATTTTGGGTAATTTAAGGTTTAATACAAAGCACACTGAAGCAATTTTACACATAATACGAACCATCATGACCAAAGCAAAAAAAGATTTGGAATAGTAGCACACTAAAAAATATGTTGTGACTGCCAAAACTTTTCATATCACTGCAGTTGGACTATCCTGATCTATCTGCCTTCAAGTTAACTCCTAAATTTCTGACTTTTTTTCTGTTTTATCGTATATCCATGGTACAAGTTGATCCCCAAAATAAAGCCGTACCACTGTTGCGTATGTGGTTTATTGTTTTGGGTGTTATACGCTAACGGGGGCACTCTCGCTTACAGAGAGGACGACTCGTCTGCTCCTCGTCAGATAGGTTACGTAAAACAAATGTAATACGATCCCCCCTATACACTCAATCGTATAGTATGATGAATCAATAACCCCCTGATTTCTCATATACAGTATTTATTACAATTTTGTACTGCCAAACACAATCTTTGACATATCCAACTCAAGTCTCCACAAGTATTGACTTCACAATTGAATTATCACATCATCAACATCAAGTCATTAACGATCATTTAATTACCAAGACAATTTATTACGATGCTGCTTACAAGCATTCAATTCTCCACTCTAAATACATGAAACGTTATTCAGTCCCTCTACAGTTTTCGTCTCTCCATACATCACGAGACTCTACATTTTTCTCTATAGCTTAATCACTTTGCTCATCTCTATATTCGATATGGAAACTCTAAACAATATTTTTCACCGTTAGTTTTTGGGAGTGATATTTTGGTTCTCACATATTTTCCACTTAATCGTTTAATCGTTATCGTTGGTGTTTTCCACTTTATAATTATTTCTTATTCATCAAATTTTATTCCCTATACTACTTCTATTCACTGTCAAGAATT
Organism: Halocynthia roretzi; assembly: GCA_013436055.1. NCBI lineage: Eukaryota > Metazoa > Chordata > Ascidiacea > Stolidobranchia > Pyuridae > Halocynthia > Halocynthia roretzi. The sequence goes on from QRAM01000428.1 coordinate 3,072, forward strand.
TTCATGTGTTAACCTGCAGTTTAGCACTAAAGTATTATATAAAAAACTTGAATACTCCATACACATTGTGGTACAAGACTAACATGTGGATCTAGGCCTGCTGGTAGTGTTACAGCCTCATTATAATCTCTGTCATGTATCGAAAACTGTATGTTCTGTGTACTGTATTAGTCAATCCAAAGTTTTTCGGTAATATTTTATGCTTAAAGACTCGACTTACACACCGGTATATACTATAATAAAATAATCTCCTGCCCCAGTAATGCCGAAGCAACAAGAGGAATGTATTATCCCTTATAGCTCTCTTTCACTTTGGTATTTTGGGCATACCAAAGAAATGCTAGAAATGAAATAGACAAAAGCTCAGGAAATAATATAAATGTAAAATCGTGTTTGGTTTTTATAATGCTACAAATTTTAAGTAGCAATTGGACATTGACTTTGCTTGGTAGTTGTAAGGACTTTATTTTAGTTTCATACAACTCTACAGTAGCTTACTTTTTTAATAATTATGAAACATGGCCTTAATGGCCAAAGACATATTCATTTTAAGTAACTTTAACTATATACCGATATTTGAACTTATACTGAATTGATATAACATATAGTTTAAGTGAATTGTATTATACACAGGAGTGGAAAATGGGGTTTGGGGGGTAACACCCACTTCTCACTTTCCATTATGTCCAATACCAACTACCCACCCTTCTTAATTCCAGCCTCATAGATCTTAGCATTCTCCTAATTAATTCCCGCCACTGGTGGTTTATATGTTATAACATAATGACTCCATTATCAAGAATCATAAATCTTTGTATGTGTATGTGCTGTGAAATTTCGCTTTGCTATTTTAAACTAGTTTGCAAACTTCTTAAGTGATATATATAGTGTATATATATTGTGCATGCATAAGTTGTAAAACCTTTCAATAAAAAATATTACTGGCAGCAATAAAAATTAACGGCTGAAAGTTTTTACAGCAAAATAATAAAGTAGTGATTGATTTGACACATTGGTTTATCTTCATTTTATTGATGTTCCTGGATTCTGGTTAGTAATGGTTAGTAATTTGGAGATTGCTAAGTAAAGGTAAAGTGAGATGGTCGAATTAGGGATGAGAATAAATCTCCAGAGACCCAGAAATTCACAGTTACATTATGGTTAATTTCCTTTCAAATTTTATTAAATTGATAGTGGGCCTATTTGTAATGCAATAGATTTGTATGTGGACATATCAGTATTTCATTTGTGTTCTTTAATGTTCAGGATGAAGTGTGGTGAGGGTCAGAATTATGCAGAATTAATAATGTAGAATTGTACAGGGAACTGATGTTGGTAATGATTGTAACCAAATAGTAGTGGAGAATATAGCGATAACAGGTGATGTTATGCCATGATGATATACTGATGTATAATGGTGGGAAACTGTGAAGCCCTAGTATCACTTCCTAAACATGATATTTAACAGTGGGAAATGTTACTGTATGGAGGCTTACAGGGAATATAGAGTTACGCCGACTAACGAAAGGGCGGAGTGGATAGGAATAGGTCTCAAGAAGGAGTTGGCTAGCGAAGGGCTAGAGTAGAAAATAAGTCTCGTGATATTGGTTGAGACGTGATGTGAAAAATATACTTGATACCAGTTCTAATATTACGATTGTGACTTTTAATGCTTGCTTGTTAGTTCGCAGCATCAAGTTTGTGTTGATGATACGAGTCCATAATAGAATTGAAGTGTATATCCAAAACCGTGTATAGATTTATACCTAACCAAGAAGCATCATTTAACCGAAGTATTACGTTTGTTTTATGTGACTTTCTGATTACTGGACAAGGATAGCGAAATTCCTCTCTTGTAATCGGGACTGTATTTGTAGTGATTAACACAGCAGAGTACAATAAAAAGTAACAATTAACTCTCTCCACAACCGAACATCTACATAAGTATTTATATAATCAATGCTAAATGCCATGAGTTATGCATAGATATACATCCCTTTACAACCACACTTTCTTTGCAAAATCAATATTCTTCATCAAACGATCCCTCTTTGCCTCTTCCAATTAGATCGGGCCCCCTCTCTTAGAATCATAGGCCAATGTCAAATGGCCCATATAGCCATATATATGACAAGGCCAGAGGTCGGCGAACCGCGGTTCATGAGTCGCATGCGGCTCTTTGAGCTTTCTCGTGTGGCTCTTGGTTACTTAAATATTTTACCGAAATAGTTTTATTCAAAAATGTGTAAATTAAATTAAAGTTTAGTTAGACATTAAAGATATTCTTGAAACTCAGAATACATTTACATCATGGTTATAATCATCAAGTAATGTAGCTTCTGCTACTTTTGTGGCTGCCCAAGAAATTGCATGTCATTGAAAACCTTTTTTAGATGTAGAATACTTGAAAAAATGTTTTATTAACATATTTGAGCACCTTTTTAGAGATTTTCAGAACAAAAGTTATATTATTTCAGTTACACTGGATGTATATTCAATGAAGTATACCATGATATTTTGTTCCTATGGCTCCTCAATTTTTCAAACGAGATAAAAATTTCATATTTGGCTCTGGCTTGAGAAGGTTGCCGACCCCTGATTTAAACCTTATTCAAGCTTGGAATTGCCTGCAGAAAACGAAGTCCTCAATAATTCAAATGTTTATGTATAGACCTACAGAAATACAATCAAAGAATGACAGAATAGAAGTCCTAAAGGATGTCAATCACTGATATGCATAGAATACAGTAGTAATTTATTAACTATCAACGAATAGATGCCATTTTACCTGCTACCAAATAAAGTCATGATGTCCACAGAGAATGTCTCGAGTGAGTAGTATTTTAATTTCCTATTGCTATTCTTTGACCTTATCTTTTATAGATAGAGATCACCTTTATGAGACAATAAATTCATTCCATATTCTTTGTTTTAATAAGGAACTAATTCTAGCACACAAAATGTTAACAAAAAATACAATCAACGACATGAACCGGCGTAAATTGATCACATACCATGTCATCCTACAGTTTGCTAAGTCGGAATGGGTATTTCGCCGGATTCTACCAGCATATAAAATCATTATGTAGGATCACGAATAGGAGGGGACAACTGTACGATGAATATGAAAAAACACAACAAGCAAAGTGAGTTCTGGAATGCAAGTGGTGTTTGTAATACAAAACTATTTCTTGTGATCTAAGATCATGTTGATATAATTATTAATATTGAATATATATTGACTATTGTTGATATTATACAAAACTTTTATCAGCAAGATAAGATATTAACCAAGGACAACTGGGAAATACATTTAAGTGAGAGATACTCGGGTTGGGTTACTGCAAGTACAAGCATGTTCATTAACTGGGCATAATTACTGATAATCAATATAGATATAACAGGATTGTGTCGTTAATGCAGCTATGTAAAAGTTCAGTGAAAGATTGTACAACAAAAGAATCAATGCGCTTCGGCCTATTCACAATCTCATCTGTATGCGTGCTACATTTCGTAAATATCCTTGGCGTTTAGCAGAGCACTTCAAGATCTATCTGTTCTTAATGTCCATTGATAGTAGGGGCAGGCAGATTGCGGGATCGGAATCACACGTGATTTTTTAATTAAATTTTTGCCGACATGCCCGAACCCAGTGTAAAGAAAATATAAACAACCTACTAGTGTGACCTGTAGTGTTTTGTGTTGTATTTATTAAAAATGTGTAAGCTCATTTGATAAATAACTGTCTAGGCTTAACCTTCCCGATCACCAGTGTTAGTTTTAAAGCAACCATGATAAAAGGGAGAACAATAAAAATACACTGGCAATGCAATAAACTGATAAACGACATCATTAAAGTTTGCTAATTAATGATCTGTATTTATAATCATTCCACATAATTCACCAAGCAGGTGAAAGGTTTATTTTAAATATGGATCAAATCTGGTTTTCCGTATAAGCCAATTCGGGCTAGAGCGCCGTACGTGGCATTCAACTCTAGAATTTCCCATTCCCCAAAACCAATAGTTTCTTTCTGTAAAAACCTAAACGTGAAAACGTGGTTCAATCATCACGATAGTATTAATAAGTTAGTTATTTTGAGAAAAAATGCAACATGGAAATTTTTTAAACGAAATCACTAGATATTGGGTAAATGGTACAGTGTGTTTTATTTTCAGTTCATTAATTCATGGTATTCCGGTTTTGTCGTGGTGTTTTAATTAAAATCTAGAGGATTAATAATGATTAAACAATGATTGAAAACTGACATTTTTTAGAATAGTAATCATCTCAGTATAACGTGAATCAGTTTCAGATAATTGTATCCGGCACTATATTTAGTTGATAGGTCCTATGTCCTACCTCATCTTGCACATATTTAGTTTTTCTCCCTACAGAATATAATTAAACTATACATATTCCCAGCCGTAGTAGAGCTCAGGTAGAAAAGCAAGACAACAGAAAGCAGAAGATCTCTTACCGGGCAAACAGGTGAACACAATAATTTTCTGATATGTCCCAATTTTTTTTCTCGAACCAAACCATGCCATCAAGATAGCTGGGCCTTAGGAATGTATTTTCTTCAACATGTAGCCCAAATTCAGGGTGACCCTTGTTTATCCTGAGAAATAGTAATACCATATTAGTGAAATTTGAGTTTTAAAAATATATACAGTTGCTTCATGAAATTATATATGCAATAGTCCCGAAGTATATGGTGGTATACAAAGTTGTAAAAGGAGAGTGACATTCCAGATAATCACTGTATCGTTGCGTCACGATCATGATTGCTGTATGAAATTTTGTATGCGATAGTCCCGAAGTATATGGTGGTACACTAAGTTGTAAAATGAGACTGACATTCCAGATAATCACCATATCGTTGCGTCATGATCACGCGTCGAATTTGCAAAAATCTTTCGCGGAAATATTAATATAAATAAGTGGGATTCGATGGTGAGAATGTTGAGAATCATTTAGCTTCCCATTCATATAGTTCAGGGTACTCCTTAAAACAATATAAGGCTTCGTACCCAATCTGATTGATAGCATATATTTGAGAAGAGTACATACAGTATGCAAGTGTTGTATATCTGTTAATTGTAGTTCTGCACTGAAGATCCCAAAACAAGGAACGGACAAAAGTAGAGATAATGGTATTGCATAGGAACCACCCCATTAATAGATTAAATACTACTGATATGCTTGTAAGGTAAATTCGTTAAAGCTTACTTGACTGGGATTTTCCCGCTATGTCGGTTCCATTCTCTGTCGTTGAAGGTTTTGTATGTAGAATACCAATGTGTCACGAATTTTGAATGTGGTTCCGCAAGTATGATAGCTGCACCTGAAATTGAGGAACAAATGGATTAGATTATTGTTCGTAAGATGGATTATTTAGTAGTTTATTGCTGTATAAATAGATATAGTTAGATTGACCATGGAACTCACAAAACAGTCCTGGTGCTTCTAGACCAATTACAGCAGAATAATTCATAACCGGATCAAATGGATTTACTACCACAACATCTGTGTCCAAATATATTCCACCGTGATTCATTAAAATATCCAGTCTGTTAAAGTAGTAGATTGTTTTTAAGTGAAAATTTATTAAATTTCATCATCCAACATCATCACCCTACCTTGCAACATCAGCCTGATGTTCAACGACATTCACTTTTCGTCCGAAAATAGAAGTGGGTCGTTCACATTCGACTAAGACTAGACAGGGAACTTCGGATTTGTACAAATCCCAGAGTGGACCTTGGGGTTCCACCTCATTGTAATGGAGATAAACTTTTTCTGGCCTTTGAATAAGAGCCGCACTCCTGGATAAAAATCATGAAATTATAAAAAAATCGCCTACACCTACAGTATACCGAGGATAAATATATAAACAGTATTAAATCATTTGCAATTTTATTCTATTTTGAGCCGAAGGTGCTTCACATTTTGCTTACATTTAATATTCTCTTCTCTACGATATAAATTCACGGATAGAAGAATATTAGTCGCGAGTTTCCATTCAAATTTTCAGGCAGGAAAAAGTAATCAATTTGAAGTATTAAAATCATAAAATGCGAGAGAAATATATCTAGGAAGTTGTATCTTCTAAATATATGACAGAGAAAGTTTGTTTGTTTTTCCGCTATAGAAAACCAAACGACTCGATCGATTTGAACCAAATTTAGTGCGGTGACTCAGGGTATCTTAAATTAGGTACTAGTTATTTTTTCAAAAAAAACCCTAAGGAATGCTTCCCTACATCCATTTTTCGCTGAAGAAAACCAACCACTGGACAGATTTCCACGAAAGTTGGTGCAGAAACTTGGGCACCGGTCATAGCGATCTTATTTTCCCAAAAATAACCCCCTGCGCACGACAATGAAATGCCGCCTTCTAGCAACCAGGATAACACGTCGAACAAATGCAGACCAATTACTCGCATTTTAAAATGTCTCGATATCGTATTCTACTTCTATTCTATAAAATATATTGTAATCACCTTAAACTTATATAATGGACGAATTCGAAAGTTCTATTCCCAAACCAAACGTGGTGAATGATATTAGGAATCTTGGTATTAAGATTCTTTTTTCTGCATTCTATAACTTTTTTGGGAGGTAGTGATCCGCGGGTTGTCAGAGTAGATAGAGGTTCTTGCGTTGTTGTGAGTGCTGGTCTTCTCCACTCGATTCGTAGATCGTTCAACTTTTTGAGCGCGACAGAATCTGTAAGAACTGCCAAACGTATTAGCTAGAAAAGCTTTCGGAAATTTGTTTAGCTATACTTTCTGTCTAAAACTAAATACTTTCCAAACCTTTCAATACGTTCACTGCTATCAATAATATCACTGTTAGCAATAAAATGTACTTGAAGTTGGTGAAACCTTTGCAGGGAAAACTGCCCATAGTAAACAGTTGATGCTGCTTATGTGCGTATAAAAGTAGTCTGCAAATATACTCTACAATTATATAGAACACCTTTCTATAATGCAATATCCGTTACACGTTTCTATACCTCAAACGCGTTGTGTAACGAGTTCCTGCATATTGTTTTTTATTCATCTAAAAGTCAGCTATCTGCTCTATACAATGTCTCGGTTGTATGGATCTAATTCCTCAACCATAGAATGGCAAACGTGGGAGTAATTCACCCAGTTGTTATTGTTTGATTTTTCTCTCGTGTAAAGAAAGAGCGAATAGCAAGTTCTAATTGCATTGCTTTTGTTTTTAATAAGTATTGAGTGTAAGTATGTTAAATTAATATTCCTATACTTGGATATAATTCGCCCATGATTAGCTTTAACGTAACTTGTAGATGTTTGGCATTCTAGGGTTAAGTATGACGACAAACACGTAACAATTTGGTCGGAACGATATAACTCTATTTCAGTCATTACGCTTGGAAGCACATGATTGCAAGCAGAAACAGAAATACCATATGTATTGACATCACCAGCATTCGTTTTACTTGACTGAAAACCAACAGTAAAATAGTGTACTCTAAAAAAGTAGTGTAAGGTGGAATCGGGCGAAACGACATAACACGAGGGATTGCGTGGCAGCATGGCAGCATGGCAGCCCGAGATCACTTTTTTGATTAATTTTGGTATAATTTAGTAAAAATTCTGCAAATCGACCAATATGATATCACAATCTTGAGACCAAGAAACCAATAAATTTGACTGCGTTGTTTATAGGGATTTCCATTAATTTGAATAATCATTGAAGAGCCGAGTCGCATAAACACCAGTTGAATCCAAGAATAATGCATGAGCAAAGAAAACCTGGGTCCGGAAGCGATAACATCCTAATTAGGGTCGCTCTAGCGACCAAAATAAGATTATGGAAACCTTATTTTCTTTACTATGGGATGAGTACACTATGTCGCACAGTAGGGCCCTTAAAGCGCGGTTGACCGGACAATGCAAGACCCAAGAATCTGTAATCGGCCAATGGGAGGAGTGACCCTCATGATGGCAGATGACTTTCGCCAGCCGCTTCGTGTCATCGCGAGAGGTGCACAGACTGATTAACTGAATGCCTGTATCAAGAATTCCTATTTGTGCCATCATATTGTTAAACTGCATCTCAACACGAACATGAAAGCCCAAATGCATGGTCTACAGGATGCACGTATATTCTCGAAGAAACTGTTGGAAATTGGAAACGGAACTTTAACAACACATCCACTGGACGTACTTGTTATTCTTTAGTGTGGAAATATTGTGGAGAATTTGGAATCCGTCAAAGAAAACGTTTTTCCCGACATCGCCTCCAACTACAGAAATCATACATGGCTCTGAGAAAGGGGGATTTTGTCCCCCAAAACACGACACCACTGACGAACTGAACATCCAGGTATCGACCATTTTGAAATATGTAGTCGTTCCGTATTAACAGTTCCCTATTTCTTGGATGGGTTCTTTGTTAAACTTGAACGTTCCGCTTTTACTCTCGAGGCTCGTACACAGCATTNAAAGGGGGATTTTGTCCCCCAAAACACGACTCCACTGACGAACTGAACATCCAGGTATCAAGAAGATTCCTGGTTAAGCTGAGTTATACAAATCGATTGATACTACGGTCGACAGTGACGCGAAGCAGTACATTATCCCACAGAGTTTTCAAACGTTTTACTGCCACAAGGGATACCGTCTCATCATTTGGTTTTGAAAGTAGGAACACGAATCATGCTACTTCGAAACCTTGATCCTCCAAAGATTTGTAACGGTAAACAAAGAAAATTCGGGTATGCACACACTGGGAACCGAAGAGACTCGAATATTCAAAATGACCCGGCCTTCTTTATTAATTTGAATTTATTGGTCATAGCTAATGCATTATATTTCCTTGCATGTACCATGTAGTCAGCCCAAAATAGTATCGCTCATTTTACATGAAGCAATAATCCGATATTCCTGTATCCGGAATACCGTTAAAAATGGACACGTAGTCTTTACATGCAAACGGCAATTACTAGTACACGACTGGATGTAATTTCATGATTTCCAGGTTCATATTTCTTAAAAAATAAGGAGGCCCGAATCCACTTAGTGGCCCATGCTGTTGACTTGAAAATTCAGCTCATATTATTGGCATATACCTGTGTGTAGCACATATATAGTTTGCTGTAAATCACACGCAATTTATAATGTAGATGATACACTGCAGTGATCGAAACTAAGTACGGTGATTCTAGTGGTGGTAATGTGACAATTTTAAAGTAAAAAATGACGGGATGAATGACAATTCTAGTTTAAATTGGTTTTAGTATGACTTGTAAAGTATAAATATATAGGTTGTTTATGACGTATTCAGGAAATAAAATACAGTTCCCTATTTCTTGGATGGGTTCTTTGTTAAACTTGAAGGTTCCGCTTTTACTCTTGAGGCTCGTACACAGCATTGCAGACTTAGGATGCCAGATTTTGCACTATTTAAAACCGTTGAGCATCAAAAATATTCACTTGGTACTTGGTTAATTTTAGCATCGTTCAGTTTGAGTTTGAGCGCTGTTTTGGTACTAATAGTTTTGGTCATTAAGTAAAAAGGAGCACCAACAACAACAAAAGTAATATATTCTATTTTGAGGAACCACATAATCGAGCCATTCAAAAGGTCCCCTTGATTGTTCAAAGTTTAAACAGTATTTATACCATTGATTGTTTCTTGGATGGTGTAATGATGATACTAGCTAAGAATTACATTATAAAATTACAGTATTTAAAGAATGTCTGTACAGTATAGACAAAGTAAGGAATGTAACAGAGCAGGCTATGCGTGAAAGTCACAAAAGTAAAGGTAGATCGACAAACTAGTGCTCTACCGGGGAGAGGGTTAGGTGGGGATTACCGATTTTGTACCATATCCTGATTTTCCGCATTTTATGGATACGCCCTTACAAGTATTCGGTTGGATTTCATGTATGATAGACCCGAAAGCATAACCAGGTAATTCATCTTTCTTTAAATGCTATGTATATACAGAGTATCATTCAGTTCCTCTTATTTTCATTGGGTCTTATGGCGCATTTTCATTCCGCACTATTTTTAGTCAAGAACTCCAATGTCTGAATCGCCTGCAAGGTAACCTCTTGGGAACAACTTTTCTATATGTTTCATACGACAAATATGCATGTATTCAATTTGATATATTTTTTTTTACTCAGTCCACAGAAAGTTCTTCTGAACTACCTGTTGTATTTGCCTGCCCAAGGATCAACGACAAGTATTGTGTACACCGAAAGCAGAGAAATACGAAACAGTGTTGTTACCAATATTCGTTTCATGAAAGGTCGTGTCATTCTTCCTGAACAGAAAGCATATGTCGGGTAAATGTTTCACGATATTCTTTCTTTTTAATTAATGGTGTATACAGCAGAAAAGTAGTCTCAAAATCAGCTACTTTTACAGGCATGAAAATGAAGTGGGAATATTCTTGAAAGGTGAAGGCATTTTATCGAAAGAAAAGTTTTCTGTCCCTCAGTTTGATGAATAATTTCAAAGGGTTTTCTGCTTTTTCCTCGATCTGAAAGCAAATCTATCAATGCAATTCAGCTTTATATTTAACGAGGTGAAAACCCCCTTCGCGCTATCGCGTACAAATCCCCCGCGCCTTTCTAAAAGCGGGCCGATGCAAATCAACGTTATGGGCAAAAGAGCTTCTGGAATGAATCTTGGTGTGATGCAAGGGAGCTACATGAGTACCGTTTCATCGGCAATGAAAATAGTGAGGAAGTTACAATCGATGAGCTTTCTCAGCAAGCACAAGGCTTAAACCTCGGCGATGCGAAAGAAGTGGAACAATCATTCGTTCATCTGTAGAGTTAAACCAGTACGAAGATCAACGGTAAACATCTGTGCATTTGGGGAAATAGTTTCGGTAGAATAGCAAAAACAACTAACGTTCAACGTACAGGAATATACCCTGGTTTTTGTTAAGGACTTTATTTTGTGTGTTGTTGATTGGCCGTTAAAATGGTAATCACCTCAAACTGATATCAATAACGCTAGAAGTGTAACAGCATTGCATAACATTCTGCAAATGTATCATCAAATTTCACTCAGAAAAGGCGTTTGTTCGTTACATTCCTTTAAAAGTTACCCATTCATTGCTTGTAGCCGCTGTTACTCTTTTGCTCATTCGCCTCCCTGAGCCGAGTTTTGGTGCATAATAAGCTGAACAAAATACAGTTACAGTTGGGGTCATTTAAAATCTTTTTTTTTTGTTCTGAAATACTCATAGCTACTCCACTGATGATAGCTCATTCATATTTGCAACTAGTGCATTACTAAGAACTTTACCTTCTCCTTGTTTGGTGAGTTTAAATCATCCTTTTGTCTTTTACACAGTTATTAAGAAATCTAAGATGTCATTTTTATATATGAACTATATTCCCTTGACTCGAGCCGGAAACGTAGCAACGGACGACCCTCTTTCGATAGCGTCTCGTAGTTTGGGGCGTTAGGCACTACTGTACTATCTAGGTTCTCAAAATTTTTAAATAAAAAAATGCCTAGAGGTCCCAATAAATAAATATATTAAATTGTTATGACGCTGGACTGCCAGTCAAAATACTTTATTGCTATGGTAGTTCGAGATTGCTCCAGTTCGAACACTTGTGAACTATTTTTTATTATTAAAGTATTATAGTAAACTAGGAAGGTAACTTAAAAATGTATTCATTTGTTTATTACATTCACTTAGTACAATTCAATGTACTTTGCGGTCGCTATAAAACTGTTTCGCGGACCCCAGTTTGAGAACCACTGACCTAATCATTTGTGATATAGTGCAATATGAGCCATTACAGAATTGAAGCTCTTATAGGTAAGTTGCAGACATAATATACAATGACTGAGATCGGTGGTTCAGAGTGGGAGAGTGGAGCTGGACCAAAGCCTTGACCTTGCGCAAAACGCATTGCCTTAAGGTCAACCCAGATGTATAAATAGAGTACATACAACACCGGGATCACTAAGACGATGCTGGTGACTTTTACCGAGGTTATAGTAACCTTTCGGGTGCATCATATCGTCAGTGAGTCTGGTAATACAATAGAAACGGTTCTGTGATATCAAACAAAAAGCTTTGCATATTTCGACAGAAAAATCCACATCTACATACTCTCGGTGGTCGGATAGTCTTCCGTTTCAATTACATTTATTTGATTGTTTCAAGGCTTCAATTGCTTGGGTTGCAATACATACAGGAAATTTGATATAAAATTCGGTCTCAATTATTTTTGTCTGGGTTTTGCTTTTCTATGCATGCAAAATAACCAAGAAGTTGTAAAAATAAGTATGATTCTATGAGTTGAGTCGAGTCGAGTCACCAAGCTTAGCACATTTGAATACAGTTTGGCTAGAGACTAACGTTATTACTGTACTACAATTACTATTCCATTGATGAAACAAACGCAGTAACTTCAAGTAGTAGCTGATAAGTAATACTCCGACGTGACATACAACAATTTTATTGATTGATTGATCCCAGAGCCTTGGAGAGGGGTACAAAGTTTCTTTCGGGCCCCCTTCCCCCTCAGTTAGTCATAGTGTTGGTCTATGGTCATATACCATGAGCTGTACGGTCATGTAAGGCCGCGCACCCCCTCTCATAGGCCTTATAACCTAACCTAACTTAAGGACAACTTTTTTGTCAATGTGATGAGGGACCACTTTAAATCACTTATTACTTGCCAATTAAAGGAGCCAATTCCAACTTTCAGACACAGTATTATTATCTGTAATCAAATGGAATGATAGACAGATCAATGACCTTATCATATATTTTCAAAACAAAAGACTCACGAAGAATTACGTGCAAAGAATATTGAATTTATTTCCGTTCTTCCTGACGTTGATGTATGCCAACACATACACACATTATTGCCTGATTGTCTATCTAACAGTAGTGATTTTCATCATACTGTATTGATTTGACTGATTTCAATTTGTACTCAGAGATTTATTATAGGCGTGTTAGATTTTCCAGGACAAGATGTGTGCGAATGAATGCAAAACTAGTGAAGAGTATTCTATGCACTATAGATCTTCTACCATGATTGCTATTGGCAGGTATATGTATAGATTGAGTAGATTAGTTTCTTTAAGTTTATCTAACTGATTACTAGTTTGGTTTGTGTTTTACAGTTTCAGAGATGCGAAGGCGCTTACCGACGTCACCATACAAGTAGACGGGCAAGAGATACCTGCACATAAACTCGTGTTGTCCACTCGATCGCAATATTTTCAAAATATCTTCGTTGCAAATGTGTGTTTTAAATCACAATAGTATCTCATTGATCTCCAAGCTTTACATAATCATTTCCTAGTGATATTTTGGTAAAAGTAATCATATTTTTGCGTCATAAGAAAGAAGAGTCCAGCAGCTCAATCACTTTGAAAGATTTGAACGCTGATGCTACCAGCCATTGTATTGACTTCATTTACACTGGATCTGTCAGCGTTTCACAGCAAACTGCTGAGGAGCTGTTAAAAGTCGCGTGTTTCATGAAACTAGAAGGTTACTATTGTAATGTTCAATTTAAGTTAAGGTGTATCTACAGTGGTGCCTCGTAATTCATACGTTCCAGACTTCGAAGGCTAAATTGATGGGTAATTCGACCGACGCATCTACGTTCGAACTGCGCACGTAGCAAAAAAAAATGCACTTCGAAAATTACTACGCACGTAGTGAAAAATTGTGCTCGCTGTGTAAAGTTCGTCTGTGATCGGCAACATGTTTTAATCGCGATGAGCGTCCGAGTTTGACGCGGTAATAATTAAAATGGATACTTTGTTTGTCATCACCCGGCAGAATTTATTTGAATGAAAATGTACAGCAAAGCTTATAATGCACGACAGTAAGTTTGTGATTTGCTGCAGGAGTAATTGAAATTGAAACTTCGTTAACACCAGTATGAATTTTAGGGTCTGGGAAAGAAATAATTCACTTTCCATTATTCTTAATGGGGGATAACTAATTCGGAATTCAAGCAATTTAGAGTTCAAACTGCCTCCGTGAACGGATTATTTACGAAATACGAGCCACCACTGTACTCATATTTGATATACCGTTTTACCAGAACTCACGAAATGGATTTTTGCTTTTCTGCAAACTCGAATCGATGGCAAAACCTGCCTCAATACAAGGCGCTTGGCTATCACGTACAAGAACGAAAGCTTGGAAGAAGTTACAGATGACTACGCCATCACTCATTACCAAGCCATCTCAGCTACCGAAGATTTCAAGCAGCTTGATTTAGATTACATTCTAATCCTACTGAAATCTCACGATGTCCAGGTATGTAGAGATTTCTTATTTGCCAACATCGATATATATCACTAATGTTGGATACGATATACTCTTACTAGTTCAAATGCTCTTTCCAGTATTATTGTCTTAGTTTAATAATATTTCTGCGTTCTTTCATTGTCTATTCGCTCGTTTCTACCATATATCAATTTATTAATAATTGATCGCTCGTTTCTACCAAGTATCAATTTATTAATAATTGAGTGGAAATCTTGAATTGAAGAGTTGCTTATTGCATCATAGTCTGTCATGGAGAGATTTTGTTTTTCGCTAAGCGACATATTATATACGTTACGACATTATGTACTTTGATTCATTCTACTAATATACAGTAGGAGTAAACTCTCTGCTCACTACTTCAACTTGCAACGCTATGCTAGTGCCGTCAGTTTGTCTTCTAAAGTGGATTTGTTCTCTATTGTACAAATTACTGCAGTTGCAATATATAATATTGGCAGAAAAAGAAACTGTGCTGTAACTGTTCTGTGGGTTATTAATTTGACGATTTTTTGTTTTGTTTTGGAAAGATCTGATGCATAAAATTGCATATAGAAATCCCGAGAGTACGAATTTAATGCCAAGCAGCCATCAATTACATTAATTCATGTTTTTTTAGATCAGAATAGCGGGCTACAGTGATATAAACCATATTACAAGTCTACTACCCTTTACAAGTCTGCTGCGCATGCTTTTTGGGGTCGACGTTTTAAATATAATATATTCAAATATTGAAAAAATAATAATTCAATAGGATAAAAAGAAAGTTTCTGCGCACTGGACCTTTCGACGATGCCTGTTATGATAGTCAGAGCATATTCATGAAGGATAAATAACTAACTATACATTGTATTTATGTTCTACTAAGACTTTGTCTCCGGGAGTGATGTATGAATCGGTCATTTGCTGGGTTAAGCATGACTTAACTGAAAGAGAACCTCATTTTCCAACACTTCTTGGTCTTGTAAAACTACATCAATTATCTCCGGAGTATCTGAAAAACACAGTACAACAGGAGGTACAGTTGTACATATCTTCTCATTCTTCTTCTTTTTCTGGGTTTGATTTAATGCGATTTTATATTTACAAAGCCCTTGGTCAAAGAATCGAAAGTATGTTTGGAAATGCTGGTCAACGTACTGTTCGGACAGATCACGAATCCTGTAAATCCCACAACACCGGTCTTACGTACCAATAACAAACGCACTCAGAGTATCGACAACAAAGTAAATGGACAAGATTCAGCAAAGAATGGTAATTGATATTCTGTTTTGCAGTGCCTAAACTTTCTGGTAATGTTAATTAGTTTGAGTTTGACTTGCTGAATATAGATAGATGGGGCATAGGAGTATCCATGCAATACTATGTATAAGATAAATTTTAAGCTTCTTATGTCGTCTCAAAGTTCCCACTTTGAGTTCCACCGGTATGTCCAGAAAAAAGATGAGTAATGCATGAGGAAGGTAAAGGTAACCTTCTCCGCAGTGGTCTCCGATTCCATCAAAGTGAAAATACTTCGCGAAGAGGTTATTTTATACAAAATATCTACGAGAATGAAGAGCAATTTTGGAGAATTTTGAAATTTAAGCAATATCAAGGACGTTTTGAGTCCATACTGCTATTTGGCTTTGCCATCGAATTGTTCAAACAGCCTAATTTTGATCATAAGACCAATATTCAATCCAAGAATTTTTTTCTCGTAGTTATAATAGTGGTGGGAATGGAATGGTGGGAAATTCAAGTACTAATAATAATTTAACTGTAAGTTTATTTGAAATAGTGATTCAGTGTCGTCCCCCCCCCCGTAACGAGTGCCGTCATGCGTTCGCCCAGCACCAAGGGCGAACGTTATCCGGAAGTTAAAGTTAAATGATGTACTGACCGTGATATGTATTCATTCCACAAACATTGTGCCATCCGTCAGTTGCTACTTGAAATGTACATGGACCTTTTCCCGGTAGTGAACGAGGGCTCGTATAGGCACGTGCTCAGCGTCGTGCGAAGGAAGGGAAAAATGTGTTGCAATGATATGGATAAACGTGTAATCAAAAAAGTTTATTAGTTCAAATATCATGCATCTAACTTTCGAAGTTTACAGCATACCATTAACGTTGCAGGTTTACGTGACATTATTATAGTGTGCATTTTTGTATACACAGCTTTGATTGTCTTCAATGAAACAATGAATCTCATCCAAGCTTACAAAGCATCATCAAATCAGTGGCTTGACATGCAAGTAACTAAATTTATTGCTCACAATATTATAAATATCCAATATTATATCCTGTCACGACTCATATGCGGTCATTCACGTATTATTAAAGCACTTACCAAAGGACATTGGCAACTTCTCTTCGGTTGTATTGGACAAAAACATATACATACTCGTCCGCAAAAACCAGTCTCTTTACCGACTGGAGTACGCGAGCAAGAGTGCAGTATGGACCCAAATGACAGGTAGAATTGTGAACGATGACTGCGTTCTTCAACTCGTAGATGCTGCTGGTAAGTAATAGCAATGCATATCGAATACATTTAGGATTACGGAAGTAGTGCACTGTGTGTAAAATCATCATTCCAATAACACGAAACCATAGCATGTAAATCAAGAGTACAAATGGAAGGCGACAGAGAAGACATTTTCTGCGGTAAATGAAGTAATACCTTGTCTAAACAATTGTTCAGAGCATATAAACCAATAATTTGTGGTAATAAAATGTGAAGTGAACAATGACAAATTTACGCGTCTGTTGCTAACACGTGGCTATGCTTGTAGCATGTAAATCACATGACATTTACAAATCACAACTACAAATAGTGTCACAGACATTATCTGTTAAGTTGCTTATCCAAACTCAATTAGATTGGGAAATATGAAACCTTCGACCTCAGAAGTACTAGCGCATGTAGCTAGAATATCCATAGCCATATCATTATTCCTGCGCTTCGACGCCATTAGCACACTATTTTGTTGCTATTTTGGCGATAACTTACAGATCGCTATTCCGCTAAGGCGCTATTGTAATTGAATCATATATTCTGATGCAAAAAATTACTCAACAAAAAGAATCAAAAACGTAAGGACCCGGGTTACTCCTACTACTATGTTAGGCAGCCAGTGGCCTTAATCAGTGGAATTCTTACTATTTTTTGGCTTATTCATCCTCTTAATCCTCCATCACAGGATATATTTTTATCATTGGTGACGTCAGCGCAACGCGTCGTAACAGCAACCAATCAGGAGTGATCAAGTACGGGCCCATGGTTAACAGCTGGGAGCATTTGGCAAGTCTACGAACGCCAAGACGCGGACATTCTGTTGTTTCATCAAATGGCAAGAGTCGATTCTATGTCGTTTCTGCGTGTTAGTATCTGTTGTTCGCAGTCGCTTCAATTCTTGTTATATCGTAGGAAGTATTTATTGCATCGGAGGAAGCAACGGTCGCCATGATTTAATATCGGTGGAGAAATACGATCCTACAGTAGGAACTTGGCAAAACGTGGCGCCTTTAAATCATTTCAGATACAATGCAGCTGCCGTGGAAGTGGATAAAAAAATATATGTAATGGGAGGTAAATGAACATATACATATAACATACATAGTGTCAGTGTCATGAATAACTCGTTTCACCACCAAACAACTTCGTACTCTGGGATAAAATCAAGGCTGCAAGCAAATGCTGCGACATTGCATATGTGTATTGATTTCTAGAAATCTTGTTTTTCTTCAGGTGGAAAATTCATGGACTTGGGTCAAGGAGGAGAAAAAAATCGTCAAGATGGGGAAATCTATGACAGAATCACAAATCAATGGACCATGTTCTCAAGCATTAAGATTCCAAGATACATCAGTGGCGCTTGTAATGTAGATGGGAATATCATCTTCATTTGCGATGATGAAACCAGGTACGATCTTGAATAAGTCTACCTGTTTAGTGCAAATTCAGAAGTTTTGTAAGGGGAACTTGCCATGTGGATTGAAAATACGATTTACCAGTGTAGTAAGCGCATTAACGACGCAATCATTAGTGCCTGATTCAAGCTGATGCTTGTTCCATGGCAAATTATTGGCAAATGCAAACTATCCGATAAAAACTGGCTGTCAATGCAAAATTTCCGAATTGTAATTATTAATAATAAGAACGTAACAGCAATGTGTTGCAGCAGCCCGGTGCAGCTGAGCTCAGCTCAGTGCCGTTTACATTGCGCGAGACCGCGAGGGTAGTGTAATGAGCCGTACTGACTTTAAATACTTTAATTGCCATCCGAAAACAGTGACAATAGAGCAGAGGTTCTTGAAAATTTTTGGGCTACGTCCCTTTTACATCTTTAAAAAAAAATTCACGCCCTTCTGACATTGACTGCAGCTCCCCGCGGACCGCACAAATTCGGTTTTCGGGCCGCTCTTGGCTTGCGGGCCGCAGGTTGCACACCTCTGGAGCCAAATAATCAGTACAATTTTTATTTTTTTTCGAAGCCTTCTCCTCATTGGCAATCAACGCCCCCTGCATATCCCACACACCCATCCCTAGTTTAAGAACTCCTGCAGTAGAGAGTAGAGTGAATTCAGTAAAGTATACACAGTATCTTTTCCAAGCTTTTCCCAGCTGACATCAAGTAGAAAGTTAGCGCTTGCATGCCCCCCATTCTAATTCTCCACGAGCCGCCACTGATACAATATGCATTTTAAGTTTTGTTGTTTAAGATCAATAAATGCTGCCAATGTTTTTTATGATATGCAGTGGCAAAAGTGGTCTTCGCAACATCGGACTAATAAATCTTGATAAATCGCAGCTGACTTGGATTTCCAAGAATCTTCGCATAAAGCCTGCTTGCGTTTCCGTATATGCTGGATAGAGGATATGCTGCGTTACGATGAATACCAGTCTAGTTAGTGTATCACTACATAATTTTAAATCTTTCGTCTTCTTGTACAGTTCAAATAGAATAGGCTCCTAGTAACTGATACGTGTGAATTTACATAGGAAAACGAGAGGGAGTTTAGGTTCCATATCAGAGTCCAATTACCATTTCTGTTCGGAGCTGTTTAAACCCTGGGTCAAATCTTTCGTGTAATCAGTTCGTATCAGGGGTGTCAAATTGAGGATTCGACTTCATTTGAACGTAATTTGACAAATGAAAACTCGGATCCTGACTGATGGTACATACATAGGTACATACTGATGAGTTTGAGAGTAATATCTAAAATCGTTCTGGCGAGTCCCATTTGACCATCGTCTATTATCGTGATTTAAATTTGCTGCAATTTACAACATATTTTTGTGTGTAACATTTTTAGAGAATACAAGGGAAGTCTAATTGAGAACAATGGCCGCCAATCGTAACCAGTGCACGTTTGCACAATTGCAAAATTACTTAAATACTGGCGGCACTGTTGGGTGTGCTCAGTAGTATTGTAATATTGAAGAATCAGGCGGTCTAATTTAAAGAGACGGGAAATACAATTATACGCCTTTTTCTCAACACGTGCTCTCGAAGTTATTATTACTTTATTAGTCCCTTTAGTGAGGCCGTGTTTGTGGTGTGCGGAGCTTGTAAGCAGACTGAACACAACTGTGCAGGGCTGTAGTTAGTGTAGGTAGACAATTTCACGACGTTTATGAGTTTACTGCTCCGAATTAAAAGATATATTGGCGTAACTCAGAGGCGCACAGGTGCAAGCGTAGAGATAGTTTTCGTATGCATCCTCGACACTTTTAATTTAAACTCAACTTAAACCCTATTGAATAAATTAGAAACAAAGCACATTGGTTCCCCCTTTGATGGCTCATACAATAATACTATATTTATACTCAATAACTTAAAATCAGATTGGTAGAAAATGTATTATAGTGGCATTGAACAAACAACTGCAGGAATTACTAAATGAAGTTCATAAAGCAGTTTAATATGAACTTTAACCATATGACTGGCTAGAATGCAGAATTCTCGCACGATAACCACATATATTCTAGCAGAATCCTGGCAGAAAAAAGTTTCGTAAATGTAATTCTGATAAGTAACAAAGAACGTATTTGTTAATTATTTACCTTCCTCAAAAAGATAAATACATTACGCGACAAGGTCACTAGACTAAATTAGTAATTATAGAGGTTAATGCTCACTAGCAAAGAGAATAACTAGTTGCATATATGGAACGACATTCTTAATCTAATCTATCTGTGTACCTGTGCAGTATTTATATCCAGTACATGGGTTAAGCAAAGATGTAGCTATAGTTATAGCCTCATACTTGTATGGTATCTTTGTATATTATTAAACACTTGTCTTACGGTAGTGCCCTTGTTTAAACAACGTTGTTGTTGAAGTTTGAATTCTTTTCCACGGTGATACTTCTTGCATTTACGATTGCTTGTTAATATAGTTATGAATCTAGGCTGGGAACTTGTGCGACACATTTGTGCCTCCATGAA
The DNA here is from genome assembly GCA_013436055.1 of Halocynthia roretzi. NCBI lineage: Eukaryota > Metazoa > Chordata > Ascidiacea > Stolidobranchia > Pyuridae > Halocynthia > Halocynthia roretzi. The sequence goes on from QRAM01000428.1 coordinate 23,825, forward strand.
TCTCCAGTACAGTATGCCCAAAACAATGCAATAGTATTACTGTTAATGCATTCTGCAAGAATGTCGTTAATCGAAGACGCACTATTCCAAAGCAGAATTCCTCCTCATTATTGTCTTCGCACGTGGTATTTGCCAAAGCAAGAGTTTCCGCCATGGGCGTAAGATTTGCCCAGCACCCTTCCTGGATACCAAATATTTCCATGGTCTGTAGGAAGTAGTCTAAATGAGCCCGAACTGAAATAAAATTCAATTCTTATATACTGTTGCCCATTCATAATATGACAATGACATCTTTGGTATGTCACGTGTACCCGATTCATATTTACCATATACTACAGTGGATTATCATACTACAAGCGACTTATAAGACGAGAAACTCGCTATACGAGCCGCCATTTGTGAGGGGGGGGGGGTCATACGACGAGTACAGATTCACAGTACGAGCGATCGTCATACACAATGGCAAGGTAAATTAATTAATAGCGTTTCTGACTAACTCATCGATTTGTATCGAAAGAGAGATAAGAAAGAAAGGGCACATGCTCAATTTACTGCGCTTTACTTACCAAGAAAAGCTTATCACAACAGAAGTGAAGAGTGCAATATTAAAAAAAACATAAGAAAGGAGTGCGTTCGTGGACTTGGTACAGCAATGCAACCGAATGACGTCGACGTCGACGATCTGCCCGATCATTTCTTGTATAATCTCTTATGTTTTTATTACATGTACACATATGTATTGTTATTTTAATTTTAACTGTACGTTTCTGTTCAAAAATACTTTAAAAAGGCTATTCTGCGTGGTTTTTGGATCCCGGAACGGATTAATTAATTTCAATGGAAAAACGCGTTTTATAATACGAGTGAATCGTTATACGAGCCCCCCCCCGGAACGAATTAAACTCGTAGTATGAGGACCAACTGTATATCACATTTTCAAATTCGCTAGGTACATCCACTTTCGATTCCCCATGCAGGTATATTGTTCTTTACTGTACAAATAATGGCCTATTATGAAAGAAAATAATGTAAAAAAAACGTTTTGGTCGACACCATTTTTAGGGTTGAAGATTGTACAATTTAGGCTTTAAGATTTAAACTTGGACTAAATTCGATATGCAGTATAATTCGGTTAATAAAACCACCACTTATTACATCCAAAATCGCATGTTCCAGATGTGGATGTATTAAGCGGGTTCTACTGTATAACTCCTACAACTGCCCCATCAATTTAAGTTAATGAAGAAAGCCCGGGTCACATAAATGCAAGGAGCTCAAAATTAAAAATTAATGTTCAACTTTTAAATCTGAGTAGGTAGAGTTACTTACAATTTGTTGCTGGCTAATGTATATCTCTGAATGTTATCTACCTCTTAATTTTCAGGAGCTGGCTGCGAAGCAGCTAGTTAATTATAAATCACATTAATCAAAAATGTTGTTGCTTTCAGAACGTATATTTATTTATCACTGCAAGGAAAGTTAAATTTTGCGAATTTTATAACAACCAGAACTACAGCAGCTGACCTATCCTACCTATCAATTCCGGTTCAAATTAGTGTATTGCTGGTTGCAATATTTAGATAAGATGAGTGGGAGAATAAAATGTGAGCTGCTTTTCGTTAGCTAGCTTAGGTTCAAATGATAATCGAGCACGAAGTAGTCGATCTATTAGACTTGCGGTTTTGCTTTCAGAACGTATATTGATTTATCACTGCAAGGAGAGTTCAATTTTGCGAATTTGATAACAACCAGAACTAGACAATGACATCTTTGGTATGTCACGTGTACCCTTTTCATATTTACCATATACTATATTACTTTTTCAAATTCGCTAAGTCGAAATATTCAACGCAATATTCACATTCTGTTTTAAATTAATTATAAATCACATTAATCAAAAAATGTTGTTGCTTTCAGAACGTATATTCATTTATCACTGCAAGGAGAGTTCAATTTTGCGAATTTTATAACAACCAGAACTACAACAGCTGGCCTATCCTACCTATCAATGCCTGTTCAAATTAGTGTATTGCTGGTTGCTGTATTTAGATAAGATGAGTGGGAGAATAAAATGTGAGCTGCTTTCCGTTAACTAGCTTAGGTTCAAATGATAATCGAGCGCGAAGTAGGCAATCTATTAGACTTGCGGTTTTATTCTGCAAAGCCTCTTGAGAACAGTATCGTTGTTGCGTTGAATTATTTATTTTAACTTGCACTAGACTTCGTTAAAGCATAAATAGAATAGTAATTATACAACATGTCGACGGATAGCAACACTATTACGCATCAAGCAACATCGACGTTTAAGACAACAATCGCTGCGGTTCTCGATGGCAACAATTCGACAGTACATTCGAGTATTAAAACATTCAGTGCAGCGGATTATGTAGTTTTCGGCAGTGTTTTCGTTCTTTCCTCATTAATTGGTGTTTTCTTCGCGATCAAGGACCGAAAAAAGACGGACGATGCCGAGGGCTACTTACTCGGCAATAGGTGAATAGATTTCTATGAATTTTTACGCCATGCCAATGTTGGTATACTATTATACATACAATAAATATATTTTTTTAGAAAAATGAGTGGTTGGCCAGTGGCACTGAGTCTTACCGCCAGTTTTATGTCTGCCATCACCGTGATGGGCACCCCGGCCGAAATATATCTCTACGGAACGATGTTCTTGTGGTTCTTTGTAGCGTACACTTGGACAGTTATAGTCACCGCGGAAATTTTTACGCCTGTCTTCTACAATCTCGGAATTAGCAGCATATATGAGGTGAACCCAAGCCCATTGCAAACGTAATTGCCGGATTACCAGCCCTTACTTTTTTTTACAGAATTTCGACTTTGTAACTTGTAATATCTTTTACTCTACTGACTTGACAAGTTCAATTGTTTTTCTCTTAAATATTACACTCGGTATTCGACATGTGGTAGAGAACGTGTGGTCATTTACTCATGAATAAATTTATGTTTTCTATTACAGTATTACGGGTTTTCTATACAACATTTCATGCTGATAACATTTTATAGACATTCTGTCAAGTAATTGACTACAGTAGTAACCTGTGCCCTTTTTATCTTCAGTATCTGGAAATGAGATTCAGTCGTTCCGTGAGAATGGCTGGTACGGGTGTCTTTACGTTGCAGACTATAGTTTACATGGGAATGGTGATGTACATGCCTGCTTTAGCTTTGAACAAAGGTAAGATTACACTAGTCCCTCGTTATATGCGAACGCAGACTATGCTATTTCGGAGTTGTGCGAGGAACCTATTTCAATCATCCCTCCATTATATGCGGAAAAATATGCGAAATGCTGCGTTGTGTGGCATCGTCTGGGTACAGAAGCTGCGTGTTCCCACCGACGCAGCAACGCAGCATCGCAGCATCGCATCGGCACTCTTCCAGCAGTCACTGATATGCAGTCACACAGTAAGGTGTGTGTATTTGTCTATTAATAAATGTGATACAACTACGACAAAGCAAATTTTTTGAAACTACAGTGAGGAACCGTCTATGAATAAATGTCATACAACTACGACAAGCGGATTTTTATGAAACTACTGTGGAACCCCGAAAAGCCGACAACCCACGGGACGCAGTCAAGTGGTCGCGTTATTGAAACACTTAGCATGCATTACAATACACAAAAAATATTCGGGACCGCGGTAAAGTGGTCGTGATACCGGAGTGGTCAGGCTATCGGGATGGTCTCCAACCGGGGTTCCACTGTAATAACTTTATCAGTTATAACATTACAGTATATATATTGTCATGGGTCATGAGCTGTGTGGTCGGATTCGGTAAAAATATACCTGACGGTTGAACAGTTCTTTTTTGTTGTTGCAGTGACTGGTCTGAGTTTGATATTTTCCATTTGTGGAACTGCTATTGTATGCACGTTCTACACCACAATCGGTGGCCTCAAAGCCGTGATATGGACTGATGTTATACAGTGCTTTGTAATGTGGGGAGGTTTTGCAGCAATAATCATAGAAGGATGCATTCACGTAGGCGGAATTGAAGAAGTCTTGAGAATAGCATATGAAGGGGGACGTATTGAGTTCTTGAGGTTTCCTGCAGCAATATTTTTTTGCATTATTTTACGTATTTTATATGCTGTGGTGTTTCATTTAGATTCGATATCGACCCACGTATTCGTCACTCATTTTTCTCAGTCGCTATCGGCGGTGGTTTCATGTGGTTATCAGTGTATGCTACCAACCAATCTATGGTTCAACGATATCTAAGTTGCCGAACTTTGAAACAAGCAAAATTGTAAGCTGAAAGTTGTTTGCAGAAATGAACACTCTGTTTCAATTTATTTTAAATCTGTTAACGTTTAGAGCTCTTTATATCAACAATATTGGACTGTTCATTATAGTAGTACTTGCTGCCTTCACCGGAGTGACTATGTATGCTGTTTACCACGATTGTGACCCTCTGGCGACTGGCAGGGTCGAAAAGTCGGATCAGGTAAACCCAAGTCAATTTCTCTTTTTACGGTATCGATAATAGGGGCTAATATCTATGCCTGAGTCCAGGGCACGGCGGACATGAAGATAATCATGTAACGCCCGGTGGTCTGGGACTGATCTGATAAAAAAAATGCTGGAAAAGATTATCACAGAAAGTTCCTGCCTCCATCCCCAGGGATCCTCGCTCATGTCAAAAGTTTGCAGTGGCATTTAACAGTATCATAAACTCCTGATATAATCCATGTTCACAAGTTTGTCGTTTCATTAAGGCTTACTGACTCGTACATATTTCGCCACCTTGTGATTATTATAAGTATGAAAGATTGGAATTCAATTACTGTCATAAACACATGATATATATTTGGTTGCGAGTCTTACCAATCTGATGATATATTGGTTTAAGAAGCAGGAATTATATATGAGAGTATATGTTAAACCACGGGTCGTTTTCCCATTTCGTATCGTTTTTGTTATCATATCTCCTATTGTATTGTTCAACCAATTGAGACATAATTATTAACCTAGTTTCTTGCGTGAATAAATAGAAATTGGAGTCAGGTAGTCCACTCATATCATCCTCGAGTCCAAGTCGATCAACTCCAGGTTGCAACACTGACTATTAATTTACATATTTAGCTTACACCATACTTGGTAATGGACATCTTGGAACAATATCCTGGAATCGCTGGATTGTTTGTGGCAAGTGCGTACAGCGGAACTTTGAGGTATAATGGAAAACTTCATTTCTATTTAAATTGATACTATATGATGATATATTATATTATATATAGTTTTTAACAAACTATATTACTTTAGTTTATCAGGAAAGGTATATATTATATTCAGATTCTTATTCTGGAAGGCGTTAAAGCAATCATCAGTAGGATCATATACCCCTCCGAATCTGAAGAGAGCTCATACTCGTATTAATGTTTGTTTATTTCTGTGTATTTGTTCTTCTCTTGAATAATCCAAATGGGGGAAATTTAGCAAGAATGACATACATCCTACAAAAAGACATTAAATTTCCCGTTCAAATGTGGGCATTACTACTAGTTCGTATTGAATGTAGCACACATTAAGGCGAACTGCATATTTGTTTGTTAGTCCATATTCTCCATTGAATGATAAGTTATTATAGTTTCTTGCCCTTTTTTCCCTTTTTATGTGCCTACGCAGTCTGACTCCACATCTGTCATCTCCACTGATTAGACTTCATCTTAAATTCAGTCGTTTGTTATGTAGATGATATGTACTTTGATTAATTTTAATGGAACTGAATGCTGCAGCATTAGCATTAATTCTATTTACAGAGACATGTGTATGGTCTTTTGATACGGTATTGTAAATAATATATAACTCTGTGAGTTCCTGTAAAATCCAATGTGTGACCCACAAAGTAAATTCGATATAGTTGTATTTTAAGGAGCTCAAATAAGGCTAGTGGACTGGATGGAAAGTAGGTTTTCCTACGACGGTGTAGTAAACTGTAGTGCGGCTTCACAAGTTCGTTGGGATGGTAAATTCCTTAGAATACATCTCTCGGGGAGTATTTATAGTATTCCCCAAGGTCTAGTTTGAATTTCAGCAGCAACGCCTCCTCTAATTTTCAATACTGGCGCATAAATCCTACATTGTGCAAATTTGTTTCCTTCTTAGCCACTGTATGCATAAGATTTTATTCCATATCATAGATAACTAACCTTAGCACGCACCTAATTTCACTTTGTGCAGTGGTTACAAAACCTTTCTGCGCTGGTACATATGCACGGCTTATGAGGTAACAGTGTGTAGGAGCAGATATATTCTCAAACTCAACTCAACTCAAATGACCTCTAGTTTATCATGTCAAATGAGCATGTAATCGAGATGCTTTTTATTCTCAAAAGAATATTTTCAACTTCCTCTGTTCTAACTCTCAGTTTACCTTTCTATTCAGCACCGTATCTACTGGAATTAATGCACTTGCTTGTACCACAGTGGAAGACTTTGTGAAAGTGATAAAGCCTACAGTGTCTGACAAAACATGTTTAGTCCTATCCAAACTATTTGGTGAGAATATTGTATGACATTTTTATTTGTGATAATTTGAAATGAGAATGCTCGCTATGGTTATGGCACTACTGTTGCAGTGGATATCTTCTGATTATCCGTTATTTCGCCTGAGCTTTAATATTCGCACACGTAATAGATGGAGCTTGATTGCAGCTCTGGAAAAAAATTTATAAAGATAAGACAATAGTTATAGAGAGTTGAAAATAAAATAAAATGAGAGTTGTATCATGAAAGGCACATTGCTCAATATGGACCTGAAGAGAATTATAATAATATATGTCTATTTTTTCATAAAGTGATATTCTACGGTATGCTTGGACTCGGGGTAGCATTCCTAGTCTCGCTCTTAGACAGAATCCTCACCGTAGCATTAAAAATGTTCGGAATCATTGGCGGTCCTCTGCTTGGCGTTTTTTGCCTTGGCTTGTTCACAACACGAGGAAATTCAGCAGTAAGTTCTCTTGTCAGTTTTATTTCCTTCCCTTTGGTTTTCTTATACATAGGTACTCACTATTACCACCGTTTTTAAATATCTAGCATTCATAACAGCAGCTGCAATGAAATTTTAAAATCATACAGCAGTACATTTTCCTTAAAACCATTGTGGAATACTGCAATTTATTGTTCTTATCAAAAGCTTATGCAATTAATGTCAAGTAAATGCATTTAAGTCTGTAGAAGGTCGAGTCAAGTCTAAAAATGTAACTGACCCATATCTTGTCAAAGAAAACTCCTACTCGAAAAGGTTACTCAATTGCAACACTTTTTAGTAATTATATAGAGATAAGTAAGCTGATTCAATTCACATGCCATACTGTGATTGCAACTGAGTCACACCATATATATTATTGGTAGCTCATAATCTCTGTTAGGTGATATTCCTTGCCCTTTCTTGCCTCTTTATGCGCCTCCACTGACCTCACATCTGTGATAGCTGATAACTGATAACTGATAACTGATTGGACTTCATCTTGAATTTAATAGTTTATCATGGAAAGTCAATTTACAGGTAATCATTTTCTACTACTGAGATGATCACTGCTTACTGCTCCATAGTCAGTGTGAGAATGAATCTAAACAGGGCTACATAACATATTATATCTATGGTTACATCTGTATAGGAAATGACATGATATGTACTTTGATCCATTCGCATGATGTAGAATTGAACGTTACACTACAATCCTCTATTATACAATGCAATGACTCTGTTGAGTAATAGCAATGTCTCTGTTTAGTTAAAATAAATGTAACATTAAAATTTTCAAGGGAGCCTTGGGAGGACTATTTGGTAGTCTTTCCCTTGGATTTTGGTTAGCAGTTGGATCCTACACTTATCCACCTACAGTAGAATTCACCAGGAGACTTGAAACAAGTACAGAAAACTGCACCTTCTCTTATGTAAGAAAAATACATTTGTGAGCATTTGTAACATCATTGTCAACAGATTTTCTTTAAAAGCTATAAATCATTGAACAAATTAATTTTTTCTTAGGCGAATGATACCTCAGAAGTGCTGATTCAAAATTCAACGGCGATCAGGCCAGTTATAGCAGATGTTTTCTACTCGCTTTCGTATTGTCATTACAGTACATTGTTGGTTCTCACATCGTGGTTTCTAGGCTACATAATTAGCCTTGCAACAAGTAAGTGATCTTTTGTAACCATGTATGTCAGCCGACAGGGAGAGATTTACCTACTTGTGGGCCCCAGGCAAACTCAAACTGGACCACAACTTTATATAAATTGTTTTTAATGCTTCGATTATCAATATATATATATATATATTACTGGAATTATTTTGCAATGGCCAAATGTCATCAAATATTACATGTAGTTACATAATCATATTAGTATAAAGTGAGCGATAAGAATTTCGAGGCAAGGTAACCCATCATTACTTTTAATCAAATTAAAGGGTTAAACTGAACGTGATCATATAGAATATGAAACAAACGGAAGACTGTGCAAAAACACAGTCTCCAAACTTGAAACAAGGTCACACGCTGATGCGCGCTGCATTGCAAATTAGGGATGGATTACCTATTTACCAAAATTAGAATATGCTACCTACCCCACCGTATATTCTTGCAAGCTGTCAATTCACCCAGCTGGGTGTTGAGGTTTGAGATTATAGCTAAATATTAACTTCGAATTTCTCTCTCTTAGATGATTAAAATAACACTGGTGTACACGTACAGTACTGTTTTGAAATAACAGGAATACTTCAAGAATTTTTAAACTTGCAAACCTCATAAAATTTATTGAGATTAGCTGTTTTTCAATGCTTCAATTGTTGGGAGTTATTTACTGCAGATTCCAAAATCTGTTTAGAAACACTGTCGCATTTCAATAGTTTAAATATTTCTTCCAGATCGTTGTCGCCATGAACAACCACTGATAAATTCAAACTTGATTGCCTTCTCAAGCTGGTTTTGCTGTAAAAAATTTTATGACAGCGACACTGCATATGTTGCTGGGAAAGAGAAACCATTAAAATAAGTGACGTTTGAATCTGGAGAACTTACCACTGCAGATCCTTATTATATAACACTTAACTTTAATTTCTTAGCAGCATAATCTGATAACATGTCACAGATGTTAATGTCACAGAATAACATGTCACAGAATGTTATTACTGTATCAAATATGGATTTCAGCTAAGCTGATACTTTACTTCATAAGCGTAGTGCTTGCATTTACATGCTTTCAAATAAAATGTAACATGGACTAAGGATATTTCAAGGTCCCTTTCAAAAAGTTTTTGCACAAGCTAGTACATTGATCATCATATTGACACAGTTGACATCGTAATCAAATCAATGTAACGCGACTAACTCCAAAAAATTGATTAACCCTGACAATAACAAACTAGATGCTCCCAAGAGCAGGAGTCTTCATACTTTTTAGTTGAAGTGCCACATCGTTCATTTTATACATTTTCACAGGCAAGGGAAAAAAGATCGACGAAAAATTTTCATAATGAAATATCCATTCGTCCATATCTTTTTTTTGTCCATCTCGGTGATTGGGGCCCTCTTGAATCTGAAAATAAGAGAATTTTTGCCCTTCGGAATGTGCTCATTTCCTGCCTGCACCGTTCGATTTCTAATGTTTTGGTTGCCTGACACGAACAAATCACAGAGAGAGAGACAAGCATTTTCTCTTTATTTCGAACGTGTACGTCTGATTCGGCACATCAACCCGTTTCTTACTGTACTGAATGTTTTGGTAAGTGCGATGCACATTTTTAGGGAGGTCATGTGGTAGTTTCAACCAAAAATTTAGAAACGCTTTCTCGCACCTCCAGAGGTGCACACTCCCAGGTTAAGAACCACTGATCTAGGATGACACCTGAGAAAATATGGTCAGCTATTTTACTCAATTTATCTCCCTTTTTCTACTATTATATCCTGGAAGCGCCACCCCTAGCGGTTTTCTGTTATACAAATAACTAAACGGTTAGACCCATTCCAACGAAATTCGATGTGGTGACTTGGGTATCATGGGACAGGTCATGGTGGTGTTATTTTTCCAAAAATAAAGCCCAAGAGCCTGGCCTCTGAACAAATATAGACAAATTACTTGTAGTTTTGAAAATGTTGATATCACTGTATGAGGTCACAAATGTGGATACTACTGGAGCATTTCCTATACACTAATTTTGCTTAAGTCTTATGTGGGATTTTCGAAGGGAAATCATCACAAGGACAATTCTATTTTTGATTCAACTAAATTTGACTCCGGGTATTATACACTAATTCTACTCAAGGCTATAGATTTTCGACAGTAAAGGCTTACCTGGGCTAACTTATTATGAGATAGTCAACACAAGCAACACTGTTAGTACATATATCTATTTCAAGATCTAATGGTCCGTAGTTTCGAGATCCCTGCTCTAGAGCATTATTCAAATTACAGCAGATATCATCTTTCCGTTTTCAATATTTTTTATTATAAATGATCACATAAAATATGAACCATCAATAAATTACTGTCATTATTTTCAACTAATATTTTTCCGTCACTTTTTCCATCAAAGGTGAAAGTATAACATTGTTGATAAGGTGTATTTACAATAACTTGATCAGGTAAAGTGTTAATTGTGAGGAATTTAGTTTTTCGTCGTTCAATTTCTTTCATACAGTGTGCGAGCACCCGTGAGCATGAATTGATTCCTTTCAAGTTATTGTTATTGAACAATTCAATCACTGGTTGTGTGGTCTGTTGTAGCCGGCGCTTGTACATCGAGCTGCGGATGTCTTTGTACGATACGCAGTGGCCGTCGATCCGGTGCGCAGAAGAGAGTTCATCAAATATTTCACGAAGATTTTTATCCCTGTTAGCTGCAGCTCTCCTGCGACATTCGGCTTTCATTTTCAGATTTTTTATTGTGATTGACGAATCACAATTTCTGTTATGAGCTGTCTGAAATTTGTGCACCAAATAAAATGGCTATCAGGCATAATTCTCTGAGAACATTTATCACCTACATAAATTTTTGTTGATCAAGTAGATATTAGTCCATTATTATCGAAAATACACTTACCAATATGTATAATTGATTTCTCTTAATTTTCGCGGTAGCGTGGCAAAAAGATTCCATGCACACCAGATACCTTATCCCCTTCCTCAGCTTGGAATTCTTGTAGCCATGATTTTGGCATGCAATTATTACACCTCTACCCTTTTGTATTTCATCAAAGTCCATTATTATTACATTATAGTTTAAAAATAAAATTCATTATTTCACAGTGGTGTGGTCACGTATGAATTTCAATTAAACATGAACGACCTTTGACATTTCAACCTCTTGGCTCGATTTGAATTCGTTGACTAAGGACTTTCACTTGGTTGCAATATCCCTAATTGAACATTGCAGTTTGAGAATTAACATTATCAAAGTACGGAAGTAATATTTTAGAATTCTCACTATTTATACCTAATTTTCAGCAATGATTTATATCTATTATTTGCATTGCTTACTTGACCTCTAGAGGTAATTATTTCCAAAAAAAATCTTGGCCAAAATCCAGATTCTTCCAGTTAGTTAGGTCTCGTGCCAGTGCCAGAGATAGATGTAAGGTTAGCGCTGTACAGAGATTTGTGTTATGGAAGAAGCAGGTGATTCCTCTGAAGGTATTCTTTGTTCTAGTGATGGTAAGTTACTCTTTATCTATTTTGTTTCTACTTCAGTTGGAATGAACTATAATACATATTTTTCAATTCTTTCAAATCTCTACGTGTGTTTGGTGCCTGATAAATGAGTATTTTTCTGCGAGCGTGTTTCCCTCTTACTAACACAACTTCCCATTAATCAGTCATTACAGGTGGTGGAGAAATGAGAATTTGAATTTCCGAAATATTCTCGCCAATTGGGTGATATGAAGTGGGTGATCACTTTTCGCCGGTCCAATTCCACTGATACCACCAATACTACTAATACTGTAGCCTGGTCATATTACATTACTAATACAGATAATACAGAAAAGACTTTGCTGATACAGTGCCACTAAACTAAGAACCACCAACGGTATTATTAGTTCTTTTGTGTGGCGGATGTAATAACATTAATACCATAGTATAGGCTCGTCTACAGAATAGTATGCTAATACCATAAAGTATTGGTGTTAATATTGTTGTATTACACTTGCTTCGCAATGAGACTAGTATAAGTCATACGTTATACCGGTATAAGTCAATCGTGCTAGTGATACTGTGTTAGCGGTAGAAGTCCTATTGCGTGGCAGATGTAACTCTGGTGACCGATGGTATTAGTGGTTCGTAGTTCATAGTTTAGTGGTACTGTGGTAGTAATAACAAGTACAGTGGATCCTCATAGTACAAGCGACTTTTAAGACGAGAAACTCGCTATACGAGCCGCCATTTGTGGATATTTTTGTTTCATACGACGAGTACAGATTCACAGTACGAGTCGTACACAATGGCAAGGTAAAGGGAGTCAATGAATAGCGTTACTAGCTGACTCATCGATTTGTAAGAAAGAGAGAGAAAAGAAAGAAAGAGCACATGCTCAATTTACCGCACTTTACTCACCAAGTGCAGTCTGCACTCGCTTGATTCACGTGTTTATTTCGTAGCGGTAACGTCCCGAGCGTTTTGTGCTAGTGAATATTTTGGATTGATTTTGTGTTAACCACGGGTACGTAAGTAAGTACTAAAGATAGTAGTGGTAAGAAGAAAAAGCTTATCACAATAGAAGTAAAGAGTGCAATAATAGAAAAACATAAGAAAGTAGTGCGTGTAGTGGACTTAGCACAGCAATACAATTGAACGACATCGACAATCTGCACGATCATTTCTTGTATAATCTCTTATGTTTTTATTACATGTACACATGTATTGTTATTTTAATTTTAACTGTACGTTTCTGTTTAACCCCCCCCCAACAAAGGCATTTTGCGTGGTTTTTAGAGCATGGAACAGATTAATTAGTTTTCCTTTAATTTCAATGGAAAAACGCGTTTTGTAATACGAGCCCGGTCTTGGAACGAATTAAACTCGTACTATGAGGATGCACTGTAATTAGTAATAATAATTAAGTAGTATTGGAGGTATTAGTGTGGTACGATATTATTCATATTATTCTTATTGTGTGCCTGGTGAAATATCTTCAGTCAATGGTGTTAGTAGTATTGGTGGTATAAGCTGTATTAGTTGTATTAATGGTATTGCGGTATTTAGTCTTGTTCCAAACTCTATAGTATATAACAGTAAAAGTATTAAATTTGCTATCACTGAAACTTTACCCAAATGAATATTTGTATAGAGCTCATGTATACCAGACCCAGTGTTATATACTTTCCGAAATAAACCTACCTATGCCCTATCGATATACCATTCATGGGATTATATTTGAGTTATGTTTTATTTGCTAATTTCCGTTTATACTTGACCGTAACTAATTGATCGCGCAGAATAGAAAATAAGTGTTTTAACTCTCCCAGCATCGATTAATGTTAACATGTCACTCATATCGATGTTTTTTGTGATTGTGATATACTATAACTGAACCCAAACCCAAATGAACTTGTATATTGGGGTGTGTAACCAACCCTACTGCAGCGTAGTGCATTCCCAATACCCTTTTTTCGAATTATAGACCAGGGCTTATTTTCAGGGAACTCAGCTACTATCTCGGTTTGAATAAATCAGGAAAATCATGAACCCTATTCCTCTCCTATCCATTATGCTTTAAATCTCTTGGGAATATTTCAATTGAGGAAATTATTATTAAATTATGATCGCTCTACTCACTCGTTCTACTTGTGTTATATTGAACCTCCAAGGTTTTAAATAATATGAAAACACAATTTCAGATGAAATCTATGACGGACTTTCCGAGGCTATTGAAGGCTACATCGGTCAAGTTGAAGGTTCGATCAACAACGAATTTGGTATGGAAAATATTCGTAATATCAGTAGGCTTAACACAGATTCTGTTGCATTCAACGGAATTTTAGCAACAGTTTTCTGTAGACTAAACAGATATATACAATAGAGTGGAGTTAGGGATGGGAAAATCATAATTGTTGCGTCTCAAGTTATATTATATTGTTATTTTACACTGTGTTGTGTAGACACCACAAATACACTGACTGCTAACAAACTCAACAATCATTGTCCAGTAATCGAAAAGGTCACAAAAACAAAACATTGAACTTCGGTTAAATGATGCTCTTAAGTAAGGTAAAAATCAATCAAACATATGACGTCTTTATACTTCACTTATATAATAGGTTCATCAAAATCAGATACAATTCTTGCTTAAACAATGATCTAACAAGCAAGCATCAGAAGTCGAAATCTTATTAGAATGAATTATTGAGTTTTCTTCACACTCCCCATCTCACCATGTCATAAGACTTCTCCCCACATTCTCTTTAGCACTTAGCTTGTCAGCCTACATATTTATTTCCCTGTAAGTTTAAAAAAAGCCATATTTCCCACTGTGAAATATCATATTCAGGAACTAATATAATTGTATTACATGTCTCCCATCATCATACGTCAGTATATCATCATCCGTTATCGTTGTATTCCCCACTACTATTTGTCCTAAGTATTACCATCACTAGGTGCCTATAAAATATTCTTGACTCTAAATTTTTTTGGCCAATGAGGGACACTACCTGTCTGGAGAATGTCTAGAAAACCTGAAATTTATATTTCATTAGGGCCTAGCAGTGTTCCTTAGCTGAGTAAAATCGTGCAGCGCAAGCCGGAATAAAATAATAAAAGTGCTACCAGATCGCAATAAACTGTAGATACACATAACAGCTATGTAATAATATAATAGTATGAGAATACATACTGGTAGATATAATAAAAAATTTAATAATTGTCCTGTAGTATATGTAAAAATAAATGTGCTGTAGAATAATGTACTGTAATGAAGCAAAACAAGTTTTACTTTATAGGGTAAGCTAGGTTAGTAGCTGTGCTGATGATTGACTTGTGAATAAAAACTGGCAAACGGTGACACGTTCAAATTTTGTGATTTCGTCGGGGTTCGGTAAATCGATAACAGTAATTAGATAGAATAATTATTTAAACAATTTCAACATTTTTTTTTTGTAAAATTTTGTAAATATATCTGGTGGTTATCAGAGCGTTTTTTGAAAGTTTATCTTTTCTCGATGTATGCCCATTGATAGTTGGGGGAAGCAGATCACGGTTTCGTAATCCCCTGAGATATTTTTTAGGTCAATTACCCTGGACGTGCCTGGGCCCCAAGGAAAGAGAATGAAGGAAACTAATTCTCCAGATTCTTATTTTGGCTGCTAGAGTTAATAGGAATTAATAGGATTTGCCTTTAACGGCAAAATATTGCACTTACTATCCTTATATACGAGCACCTTCGAAGTAGTATTCAGGATGTAGTATTATGTATCATCTTAGTTTTCCTACACTAGTCATTATATACAAGCATCACGTCAATATAGGTCATTCCGTCATCAAAACTCATTGTCATTGTTGCCATAATATTTCGATCTGTTATTTTCTATCATCTCATATTTTTGAATCTTTGTTCTTTTTTGTTTTCAGAATCTCCTAGCACTTCTGAATTGTATGCTCAAAATCAGCATTCCAATAACAGCAATGTTTATCCAGCAGATAGGCAGTTCCACAGTTATGCCATGAACAAACTTGAAGTTCCCTTTGCTAGATGCTCAAGACCTCCTCCATCTCGAAGACAACCTTTTCTATATCGCTCACATTCACCGGAGCCTATTCCAAGTGCTTATGTGCATGGAAGAATGTTACCTTACCCGCAATGGGGACAAGAAAGACCTACAGACGTGATACGAAGATGCTCTCCTCCATCGTATTATTTGTCAACTCCAAGAACTGACATCATGCGGCAGAGATTTAGGTCAGAAGATGCACGTGTTCCGCTTGATCATATTCCCACAAGTGCACCTTTTTCAGCAGCTGCAGGTAGCTATCAACCGCATATTGAGAAAAGGCCATACGACCCAACAAATCAATTTGAGGTGCCGCATTCGCAAAGGCATTTTCTCAGTCATCAGACTTCTCGCCGAACCCCTAGCCCGAGAAAGAAACCATTAAAAAGGTTTCGCAATAAAGAAAAACAAGCAGAATTAGAAGTTGCTCCCAGGCCGATAAATTTTCGCATTAGCAAGGTGCCTTCAAAGTTATCACAGACGCGACTGAAAGATGGATTTTTTGACTCGGACGAACTGCAAGAAAATCCTGAAGAAATGCGTATCCTTACTTACTATCAAGTTATGCTTAGCATGAGTGTAAATGTTAAGTGCAATTTGCTTATACAAGTTGAATATTACTGAGGGGGGGGGCAAATAATATACATAATATGCATACTCCATAGTACTCCAATTTCTAGTTCTGTTTGACTGTGACACAAGTGTAATAAGAAGAGTTGCATATTTTTATAGAAAAGGTGTATTGATGCTAATGACGAAACTAAAGCTAACTGTTGGGGGGGTTGGAGTTCTACTAAAGACTTTGATGTACAGTCTGCTAGTCATGCTGTTTACCCTTAACTTTTAACTGATGACTAGCTCATGATAACCAAAAAACAGAAAATGAAATTCCTGACGAAGTTGATCCCCAGAATAAGAAGGAAAAAGGCAAAGAAAATTCACCAGATAACAAGTATATATGATGCCGTATTTCTACTGTTAATATTTGGGCAGTGGAGGTACTTTTTTACTCCTAATAGATTTAGATTGTAGTAGATAATAATATGTTAAAATTTCCTATTTTGCGGATGACAATTATGATAATCTCATTTTTTCGGGTTAAAGTTTCAAGTCGTTCCAAATTTCAAAACATATTTTATCGTAACATATTTTATGATATTTCCATGAGTGAAAGTTGTTCCCAATGAAATAATTCACAATGGTAGAAAAAGTGTCAACAGTTAATAGATATATTTATAAATAATTACCTACAGTGATATATCCGAACGGATCAAAGTTTCATTTTTTCCACAGCCATGTAATTAAAACACATTTTATTGTAAGTTTAATGAAATTGTTTTTATCACAGGGATTCTCTCAGTGAAAATTCTTTAGAGTTAGAAAAAAATCAAAATAAATCCCGTAC
Source organism: Halocynthia roretzi (assembly GCA_013436055.1). Taxonomy (NCBI): domain Eukaryota; kingdom Metazoa; phylum Chordata; class Ascidiacea; order Stolidobranchia; family Pyuridae; genus Halocynthia; species Halocynthia roretzi. Next base: position 40,972 of record QRAM01000428.1, read on the forward strand.
TGGATCTAAAATGTAAGATTTGAAGTTCACAGAATACAGTTTGCAGTTTCGTATACCAAATTTAAATGAATTTTCTTGTGTTCAAGGGACCGTGGCAAGAAGAAGAAGATTAAAAAACTTTCAAAGTCTAAATCGAGAAAAAATCGGGTATGATGTTCCTATTTATGGTAGCAAAATCTGTGACAGAATATTCACTGATGTTTAAGATCGCTGTTACGTTTTTTTTTAATTTCTTTAATCCTTAGACACGTGAGAAGGAACCAGATAAAGGAACAAAGGAAGATGAAGAGATTCATACTGAAATTTTGACAACAATTTTGCCGGCTTCCCCTAAAAATGATGAGGATGTCGACATTGTATATGAAGAAGTTGAAGTCATGGAGAATGCAGAACAAGAAAAGAGTTCATCACTGAAAAATTCAATTGGCGAAGAAGAAGAAGATGAGGAGCTTCTCGGACTGCGTCTCACCGCACTGACGTCAGCTCTGACGCAAAGCAATGTGCAAAACGTTAAAAAAACAAAGTCTGTGAAAAAGAGAAAATCTGTAACAAAGAAAACGGGACCTCTTTCCAAGAACACTGTTGAAGCAAATGTTCAGAAGCCGTCACAGAAAAGACGCAGGCGAAGCGAGGCCGCAGACCTGTTTATGAAAAAGCTCATCGATCTCACAAAAGAATCTGATGTGGTGCAGAGCAACGTACAGTCAAAGAAGAGGTAGGGGATGAGTTTCAAATGATAATTATGAAAAATAGCTTGGTAGATAAACTTTATTGTTGTTGATTTGGCAAAATGTGGCAAATTTATTCGAAGAGTGATTTGGGGTTGCATTTGATTATTCTGCCGTTGTGGTAGAAATAGCCAAACATGCAAATTTTCGTTGTATGTCTAACCAGGAACTTGAACCGGTGGAAATACTTTGTAGAGGTTTGGTACTGGTTAAGTTTAAGTTAAATTGTTCTGTTTTGGTTCTAGTGTATCAAAACAAAGCTTTGCTGGTTAAAAGCAGTTTGCATATTACTACGCTAGGGACTGAATTTAGATCATGTTTACTATAACAAAAAGTTATGACCTAGAATTGATGAAAAATTCTGACATAAACAAAGGAAAGGCCTCCCTTAATACCAATGATTGAATTTATATTCCGAACAACGTCTGAATGTTATAAACAATCCATTTTAAGCATTGGAATTCTGAACCTGTTTAGTTTTTTATTTGTTGCGATTGGAGTCCAGGGTGATGCCTTCAATCTCTAGATTCCGTTCCTGATTGCGGTTGGCCAAAATTTGCTGGTCTGTCTTAATTCCAGGCTACTTGCTGGGTTTGGTTCTGCGACTAACAGCATAGACAAGATTGCGTGAGATTCATATATACTGTTCTTACATACACACAAACTGTACTTGCGCTTGTTAAGCAAAATTTGTTTGAGCAGAATGCATAACATTAGAATTTTAAAAGTTTGGTGCAAACAAAAAACAACCCTAGATAATTCTAAAAAACTATCTCACAATGGGACAATTTTGATGCTATTACCTGAATTACTCAATTGACCGAAAATGAATACAGTTGAGAATCCTTGATCCGAAATACCAAAATCTGAAAACCTCTAAACTCTGAAAGAGGTGATAATCATGGTTTTTTTTTGGTAAGTACCAAACATTATTTTTACCTGAGATCTGAATTTCACCTCCATGTATGGGGGTAACATCAGTAGCGTCATTACAAAATAAATTTTTGACTTTATTCAGTTTTCACTTCGTTTACCTATGATCATATTCAATGCTTTGTTTTGATACCTTACATTAAACCCAATACCTGTATAGTACCTGTTTTCCTAGTCCAATTCTCCCAATGTATTTGTTTTCGCAACAGAAGAACTACTCGAATCATTTGATCCATGTCTGTTGTTACAGGAAAAAAGTACCGAATGATAAAAGGCTCACGCTCATGGAAGAAATTGTTAGGAATCATCCTGAGCAAAATACGAAAAAGGAAGCTTTGCGTTACATTCGGTATGTCATTATATGTCATAGTCGAATAATAATATATGGAAGATTTGGATGGAATGAGCTATTTGTTGCTACATGTTATTTGTCTGCAGTTCACTTCCTGACAGCGCAACTAAATCAGAAATGTTCTTGGAACTTATGAAAATGGATGAAAATCAAATTATAAGGTGGCCAAAGAAAGACACAGCTGATAATGATACGTGCGAGCCAACTGTGAAGGTATGACTGTGTTACCCTTATGCTCCATATCGTAGGTTTTCTAAGTTCATGATCGACCTTAATGGCAAAAACATGTTGGCGATTGACCTTTTTGAAGCTCTCTCGGGCCTAGATGACTTTATTAATAGCATATGATTTTTCGGTGTGCACCGCTACTTTACATAAGCATATGTGAAGAACAAATGCGAAATAATTTCAAACAAAAAATAGGCAATACTTGTTTTAATGTTGTCCAATTTTAATAATGTAAAGCAATTAGGTAATATATTACAATACCCTTGTGATGAGAAAGTTACTGCAATTGACCTGCTTTGAGCTACTTTAGCTGTAGTTAATGTACTAATGAAACAGGCTCTGAGAATTCGGAAAGCAGTTAACAAAAACATTAACAAAGATTCACAGAAATATAACTCACCTAGTTTTATGTACTGTTGGCACTATTTTCTTTTCACCGGATTTCGGGAAATACTAACCGAACTTGAAAAATTATAAATTTCAACCCAGTGCCATTTGTAAGACATGGCCTTGCACATGATGATTTAACTACGTTGTTCTTAGTCTTAGCGTAGGCGTAGCCTCGGTAGAAGCAGCACAGTGTTTACTCTTAATTTTTCTTATTAATAGTTACTCAAATACATTCTGTTAGTAGCAATGTCTTCCACGAGAAAACGAAAGAAAGTACACCTTAGTGTCAGTCAGAAGCTAGAATTGACTTACTTTTACTCATTTCTAATTAATTAACTCATTTTTCATGTTTACTATGTAATGTTAGAATGCTGTACTTGTATGTACTTGTATATTCTCAGTACATATATTTCCTTTACTGTCATTTGAGTCAGTCTTCAATGCATTTTGAAAAATTAAAAGTTAACTTTGTTTTAGGATAACTATGATGAGATCGAAATGGACCTCGAGGGAGAAGATGAAGATCCTCCAGAACCTCCAGGGACCAGTGACGAACTTATTCCTCCCCCCGCAACTTCTCCCGATATTGCTGTACTTTCCGCTCCATCTCCTTTGGTTGATATGGAAGTCCCTGAAAAAAACGTTCCACCAAGTGAATCTAGCCAAAAAGATATTGAATCTCATACAGATAAGACAGCAGCTGACTGTGAGCTGAAGTATGACTTTTTTGATATATTCGTCATTTGTACTGTGTTGCGCAATATGCAGGTTTAGATAATGTTGGAAATTTGGGCTTATATCAAGAATGAAATTTTGCACTTGTACAAATATCTGCTTCATACTGCATAAAATAGATACACAACTTTAATAATTAAGTTTTTAAATTCGCTTCATGTATAAGACACAACCATAATTATTTGTATTGAATTGAGGTACGAAATATGCAACTTCTACACTAGTAAACAGTGGTATGGAGTCAGAGTGGGGAGAAGTACTGACTCCATCTCCGGCTAAATCATGTTACAATTCTTATTTCCTACATTATGTTGTAATATATGCAAAATAATCACAGTAATATATTTACATATATATATATTCATTATCAAACCATACAAACATTTCTATAAATTTGTGTGCCCACTGATGAGTTTTCACCTAAGGCCCAGAAGTAGGTAGATCCTGCTTTCATTATTGTGTGGGTTGTCTATAGTATAATCACTACACAGAGATCATTTTTGTTGTATGAATGTGAATGTTTATTCAATTTAGACCGGAAGAAAGCAAGGATGATGCCTCAGATAACCGGACTGAAAGCAAAGCTGAATCTCATAAGCCGGTTCAACCTCATGCCACTCCTACCCAAGAAAATATATGGAATATGCTAGAAAAGCCTACTCTGGATTCTTCTCAACCTGCTACGGAATCTTCTCTTGAAACAATTCCAGGGAATGCAGAGATAGCCGAAGAAGATAATAGTGTTCATGAGGTTTGTCTGATAGTGAGCTTATTCAAACATTTACAATGTTTTATTGCTTTTGTCTTCACATATGGTTAGAAGGAACTTTCCTCCCATATTTTTCATTAATGTGTGGCAGACCTAGTCAAATATTAAATGCAGTATCTCTAAAGGAAAACTCCAATATTCGGCTCAGATGTTGACATTCCTATGACCTGTGGTGAACAAAATTGATCAAATCAAATCTTTGGCCTAATGATTAACGTAGTATTTCGTTAATGCTCTGACTTTAACTAGATGTCAGTCTCTATTATTTGTCATGAGCCAAGCATTTAAAACACTGTATAGCACAAAAGTGAAAGTCTGGTAGTATAGCAAGGTATAGCTAAACCACCTTAAAAAAGAACTGAACCCAACACTGCACCATTGTAACCGCCTGCCACACCGATTGTTTCACGGTATTAGAAGTCTGATTCGAGCCCACGCCTGTATTTGAAGACGGAATATTTATGCCACTATTAATGGGACAATTAATCAGTTATGAGGTATTAAAAATCTCACAGGCTAGAAAGTTAGCAAATGTGCCAGTAGACAATTCTATTAAATTTTTGTTACAGTTTCAGTATGCTTTGTCAGTATATTGTTTTGATTTTTTTACTTGGAAGTTACTTTTTGAATTATTCTGATATCATTTAAATGGTTTATATTAGCTCAGAATTGAGATTGAGATTGATTGATTGATTGAGATAAGTTAGTATCTTGTCTCCATCGTTATTTATGAAAGCAATGTAAAAATATTACTTTTGATCCTTTGAGGTCATGAAAGTTGATTCACGCTGTTGAGTCATTGTATCAACATATCACTAATGTAAACTCTGCCACAGTTGGTTCAGTAGTCGAGGCTTCATCTTATCCTTAGGTTGCTTTTTCTTCCATAATATAGGATTGTTTCAAAAAATTTGATATGAGTAAGCATGCAATTATACAAAGCATTGATTATAGCAGAGGTCACAAACTGGCAGGCAAACTACCTTAGAGGCATTCAGAGTGTTTTAAAATAGCCTTGGCATTTCCCAAAAAAGGGATTAAAAATAAGTTTATTTCAGTGTGTGTTTGCCTGTGGCTTATCATACACACCAGAAAGTTCAAATTGTGTCTCTGGGTCTCTTTAAAGGCCAAAATAAATACCGAGAGGTTGTGTAAATCAGTTTATGCTTGTGAGACCCTTTTCTGAGGTGAATGTATATAGTTAAACATTTAATTAGACGATATCTTAAAATTTTAAAGTTTTGATTCAAACCCCAGCACGCTGTTTAATATTTAATGCGGAAATAGAAGGTGTTTATTGCAAAGTTGTCAGTATGAAAAGAGCTCCGTAATATAATCATCGCTCAATGTTATTTCCCAAGAAAATAACAGGGTTAATGCAGTATTACATGAGGAAATGAAATGATGTATATTGTGATTCATTCTCATGAGCATGTCATGTCATGTTAATGCCCTCTGAGATTCTATGAGGTGTGAATAGGCTAGCTAGCCAGTGTGGGAGTCAATTGGTTCCATTGTAGTATTGAGATTTTCATATGTAATAATTATCTGTAATTTCCATGAATATGTAACCGGGACGACTTGCACACACACACAATGGAAAATATGTGTTTTACCATCCGAGCATGGATTTATGTTATGATTTTACTCATAGCTGTGATTTTTTTGATATACTATACCTAACCCATAAACCAACTTGTATATCAGGATGTGTAACACATTTTAATGCAATGTTCTTTTGCAATATTGGAGTCGGGTATGCAAGGCCCTAATTCATAGTTCATTTTTAGTTAAACGTACAAACGTGAGATGTTTACGAATCAAAGGTTAAGTTCAGGATGTGATATGGTTAATGTTAGAATCGAAGGTCGAGGGTTGGGGTAAGGGGTGCGCTTAGTTATTCAACCTCAATATAAAGAAAACTGAATTCAAATTTGTTTTAGCCGTACTTATAATTTAGCGCGCCACGCTGACGTTAGTGATGGGAAGCTGCCAACTCCTGACAATCACAAAACTATTTACCGATTAATTTTATGGAAAAATATTTTTACTTTAATTTTAAATTGAAGTTTATTTTTTTTTTTTCGGTAAATTTTTTGTATTTGTGTGACATCATCACATAAATGTACCATTCTGTGTGTGCAAGTCGTCTTGGTAATGTATACATGGAAATTATCTAATTCTCTTATCAAGAACATTGTATTTTGTCATCTCCTGGGCCAATATCTCACTCTAAGTTTTGCAGTTTTACATTTCGCATTATCCTCTTTACTTTACTGAACAGAAAATAATGGACATATCTTTAAACCTTTCAGAAAAAGGACAGAACTCTATCAGATGATGTTGCAAATGATGATAAATCTTTATTGCTTTTGAGGGAATCACTTTTGAAGCAAATGATAGATAAGCATGAAATAGGTAAGGCAAATTCTTTCATGAATCTGTTACTGTTAGAGATGTCGATTGATGTACCTGACCTGGTTACTGCACCATCCGGCTCTTAACCCATTCAATGCTGGAATTGCTAGTAGCTAGCTATCCATTCCTTTATAATACTCATTTTATATTCATATTTATTCTATGTAAAACCTATTTAAGGGGATGGGTACATTTTGCCTCATTGCACTGTATACTACCGTACATGATTAGTGACTCCTCTCTCTAATTTTTCTTAAATTTACTTGAAGTAGTTATAGTCATTTGTCAGCGAATCTACTGAATAATGTATGGTATTAAGTTACCCATACTTCATCAAATAATAAATCTTATCTTTGGTTGTCATTTCACGATAATCAGTCATTCCATAGCTCTACAAAAGAAATTGTTTGAATACCGATTCATGCACATCTAATGCAGGATATTTGATACCTAAATCAATATCCTAATTTGAAGGAGGACAATAGGTACAAGGTTAATATTTTAATATTTTCGGCCTGTGTCAATGATCTACGGTACTTTATAAGTATCTGGAGGCCACCATGACACCTTCTATGTTGTCTTGACAAACTTCAAAGAAAGCTTAAGTTCCGTCATAATAGATGTCCCTTGTGCGGACCCACACTATGCGTGTCCCGGTTTCACGAGAGTGTTGTGTGGCATATCTGTGTGCAATAACTGCGTGTCATTGCGACCGCATGTGTAGTTTTGTGCGCTCTAGATTACCTTGTGGTTTACTATTTTTTACAGTTATTGCACATATTTTGTGACTTTTATCATTTACCATGCCTCTCTCTTTTCCTTTTAAGCAAACACCATAGGACATCTTTAGCACTAAAATGTATTGGTGTCTTTTTAGTATGAGATGGTGGCGAAATTATCTTTGTGGGTTGTCAGAACGCATCCCTATTTTCTCCATTTGAAAAGTTATTATTGGATTCCTCGCATTTAACGAGGGTGACTGATGTATAACTTAAATGAAATATTGTGCTTTCATTGTTTGAATATCTTTTCCTGCCTGTCCAAACGTATCATACACGAGTGTTAATTTTTCACCAGTTGTTATTGCATTCAAAGTGGGATTGCGTTGTACATGCTTAAGTACGGAACTCTAACACACATTTATGTACTTTATAATTTTTGCCAGGATCACCCGTGTCACAGAAAAAAGCTGATGTACCAGACTCTGTCACTACATCTAATGGGCAGGCTCTTCCTACTTCAACTGTTGTGCCACCACTGACCTCATCAAATCCACCTACTCTTAATATTGCCCAGCCAGCTCTTTATCCAATAAATATAGTGAAGCTTCCTCAACCATCTGGAAGTATATTGAAATCACAGCCTCGCACAAATCCAGTGTTACCAATGCAGAGAATAGATATGAACTTCAAACAGCAGATTTCAACTAACGGTCTAATGTCTACCGCAACTGGCACAACCCCTACACCTAGAAAGGTTAAACGAAATAGGCAAGCCAGAAGACGTCAAAACAAGCGTGCCAAACTGCAGGAAATTGGTACGGGTCAAAGTAGCGTCTCCATTCATCTGAATCAAAACACAACCGTGGCATTGCAGAACAATGGCAGTGTTATTCCAGGGGAAGGTGTCTCTCCGGTGGTTAAAAAATCAAATTTGAAAAAGAAATCACTAATTACTAAATTACCTAGCACTCAGAAACGCGCTGTCGCAGTGCCATCTGCATCCTTGCCTACCTCGTACTCCACATCAACCTCAAAGACAGTATTTAAGACCGCAACGACCTTGATCAAAAGGAATACAGGTAAATCGTACTATGGTGTATCCGCTTCACAACAAGCTAAGATGCACCTTCCTAAGCATCAGCCCGTGGTCATCAACTTTCACGATTCCTCTGAGGAAGATGGAGGAGGAGGAGGACAGGAGGAAAATGGGGCCGATTATATTTCAAACCAGAATTCATCATTACTGGAATCTATGATAAAGCAGGCTAGAATGAAAGTGTCGCAAAAGATGGACAAAAATAGGAATAAACAGTTAGTTTCGGGGGAAACATGGCCGTGTGCAAAAACCAAGAAGGATGAGAGGTCCATAAGCCAGGAATCAACCAGCACGGCCTGTGTAAAATTAACAGGGAAATTACGAGATGAGCCGAGAAAAACATTATCCAATGCCGACAGTCAGGCTACTGGGAAATCGAAGCAGCTTAGCTCTCTTAGTTCTGTTAATAAGCCACCAGAAACAGTCAAGCAGTTAAAAACTAAATTTCTGAGATTGAAAGTTCTCATCAATAAAGACGAAACGTTGGTGGAGTCTACGTGTCAGAAAAAGATTACGAAAGCGACTGAACTCAAGCAGATGCAAGATGAACTGGATGAGTTGATGTACAGAGTGGCAGCTATTAAAGGGTAAGTGTTTCAGTATTTACAAACATTACATGAATTCAATATCATGTTATAATGGAGCGAGAATGGTAGCGTTTCCACTAAAGGAATAGCTTCAACGCCTATAGAATTTCTATGCATCAATTAAAAAACCAGTTAAGAGATACGCACAACACACAATGCCTCCTAGTGAATTGATATGGTAGTAGTGGAAATTTTGTGTTAGCTCGTAAGTTTGCCTGAAATATCCGTAGTCTTTTGTATGTGGGAGTATGATTTTCTTATATATATTTTCTGTTTTACCTCACAGGAAAGTAACAAGAACTGAAAATGCCATCCGACGGTTTATTTCACAGGAGGCTAAATTAAAGGAAAGGCTCGAAAAGCGAATGAAATTAAAGAAACGCCTCCTGGATAGGATAAAAACACGAATGATGAGATCAAGAGTCGAGAAGAAATCGAATTTAAAGTCTTCTGCTAATCAGCCTCAACCTAAAAAATCTCTGGAGGTATTTTAGCTTCAAGTCCCTTTTGAAAAGATGATTTTCACAGATTGCCCTCATACAGTTGTGATAGAGTATATTATTTTTATTTGTTTGCATTGCTTCAGTCTAAGCCCGTTGGAGAAAGAACAACGAAGTTGTTGATGGAGAAACACCGTTTGCTTGTAATGGAGAAAGAACTGGCTGAGAAAATCAGTCAAATGAAGAAGAAGGATGGGGTAGTGAAACAAAAGGGAACAGTAAATAAAAAGAAAGCTCATGGTTAGATTTTAAAGCAGATTCAGATTATTTTTTTTATAATTTTTATTTCTGCAATTTTTTGTCAGTAAAAAAACAAGTCAGTAAAAATACGAGTCAAAGTAATATGGCAGGATTAATATATCTACCATATACTTTAAATTTAATGAAAACGGTCTACCTGGACCTTTATGTCATAAAATAGCACCTAAAGCAGGAGTTCTTAAACTTTTTTGGCTGCGCCCCCCTTACACCTTTGAAAATAATTCACGCCCCCGTGACATGGAAAAGTAAAAACAGTAAAAATTTTAATTTTCTTTAAAACCTTTTTGCTAGGAAATGATAACATGGTATTACATGTCTCCCATCATCAATTGTCAGTCTATCATCACCCATTATTGTTGTATTTCCCAATACTATAGGTCAAATATTACCATCAGTTTAGTTGCCTATAAAATTATACTCCCTTATAGGCCGTTTTGAAAATGTCCATGTCATGGTGAAATTTTTCCTGAAAAACCAAGGTACTTCAATAAATAAATTTTGCATAGTTGGAAAATTACACTTACACTGAATCAAACGTTACCATTGTTTATCAAAGTGTTCCAAACTGGACACTTGTTCAAAGTTTAGTAAAGAATGGGTTAAATTCCAGGTTAGATTCCCAATGAAGTTCAGTTGTAGAAATAATAGTGAGATGTCTAGGCACTAGGCATTCGTACTACTTCAATTATACATATTTATTCAATCTTGTGTAGAAACTATAATGTCAAATGGTGCTCGGCGTCGTGTCTCACTGTCGAAAGAAGTTCAATCCCACTTGAAGAAATACAATCAGACAAGAATCCAGAGCAGTCCGTCATTGCACGATCTGTCTCTAAGTAAAATAAATATTCTTGGATCTCCTGCACGTCATATGTCTCCTGCCAAGGCCACAGTAGTGAAGAATGTGGATAATCCTACTGATAGTTTAGTTACAGGTATGTGAACAAGAAATATCCCAATTATATTTTTGATTGGTGAGATTTGAATCGATTAAGAATTTTTTGCATTTTCCTTTTTAATTTGCAATCTATGGAATTTCCTATCAAAGTCAAAATATCAAATTATCTGTCAAATTGTACATTTTACATTGTAGATGCAAAGGAGGATGAAGCTACTGTTGAAACTGATGTTGATTCTAGTAAGTGGGTCTCTAGTTTAGTGGAGGGAATGTTTCCCTTTGATGGTTTAAAAACAAATGGTATCTATTGGTATCAAGAAATAATTTTAGTAATAGTAATAGTTCATCGATAAATAGAAGTTCATAGTTAATGATCAATTTATCATTAGTTTTTTAACGCCTTATATCATCATTTTCCGATACTCATATTTTTTTTCTCTCCCAGGAAATATCATAAGCTAAATTCATAATGCCAAATATCCATAATGAATATTTCTGTGATTTAGCTATTGAATTGCAAAAAGAACGTATATACATAGAAGAAATCAATGTTGTAATCTTCCTATTGAATGGAGTTCTTTGTCATTTATGTATTTGTAAATTGACAGCCAAATAACAAATTTATATTCATAAACTCACCTGCCTATGTGTCCATTGTTGTTTGACTATAACGTGACCCCGTTCAACATTATGCTTATGAATGGATTTTTTAACCAAAGCACTGTTTTTTTTTCAGAAAAGAAAAAAGTTGACGACGAGCCCAAATTGGTTTCGATCAATTTGACAAGTTCTCCAAGGTAGTTTTTATTTATTAATTTGCAGTGTTTGTTGAATCCTCTTCAGGAAATTAATACAATGGAATTTGCCTTATTAGTTATTTATCGGTTCATAGTGCGACAAATAAGAGTGTGATAGTATGTTGAAATAGGCACATGAACATCTGTAGGGTGTCTAGCTTTCGTCTCTCTGACGAAAAATTAAACCTTTCTTATTCAGACCAGTCCTCCACAACCCTTTTTCACATGTGGCACACTCATAATCTAGGAAGATCTAGGAAAAGTGACATAGCTTCACCTGGATAAATTATCTCAAAAAATATTTTCAAGTATAAAAATGGCAAACAGTCGAAATGATCGCCAGCGGTTTCAGTGTTAACTTACTATAAGATGGTGCTTATTCAGAGCAAAGACATATTTGAAAGGTTCTGTTCATTAACGAAAAGTATTAAAGGTTAGTTACACTGCGGCACACCTAGCATCGTCTCACGGCACATCCGTGTGCTGCGGGTTGCGGAGCACTGATACTTGCTATCTTTTACCTCCCTTTACCTCAGTCACCGACAGCCACTGTGTATGATGTGTATGACAGCGCTCTTACTGCGAATTTTTACTCGTCGTACGATACAAAAATACTCGCAAATGGCGGCTCGTAAAGCAAGTTGCTCGCACAATAGTGCACTCGTAGTATGATGTTCTACTGTATACCCAAATTTGACACTCGGATACCACAGTTGAAATTGCTACCGCCCAGTGGTGGTAGATCTCTGCTAGTTTACTTATAAAAATATTTTCTATAAATTCAATGATTTTCTTCAATTCATTACCCATTAGTGACCCTCAAATATCATTTCTGACTGTTTTTAAAAATTAAGGATAGATTGAGACACTGCAGCGACATGACAGTAGTTGCTTATGATTGACTTCATGTTCTTTAGGAATGCCAAGCAAATGGCTGAACTACAGAAGCTGATGTTGTCTTATATCAAAAGCGTTACTTCGAAGTATCGCTCTCTTATTAACAGGCTACCTTTTCCACCAGATATGAAATATTCAGAGAGAATTTGGGAAAAGTCATTGTCAGGTTTTGCTTGATAGTTTTCCTTGATTTATCCTCATTATTAATATTTATTATATCGGATAGGGAATGTCTGAGTTTTACCAACAAAATGTATTCTCCCGCAGATTGTTCGAAAAATTTGAAGATAGATGCTGAAGATATCCTTGGATCTCAAACTACATGTCAGGGAAAGCAGAAACGTAGCGTGAATGAGAGTAGACAGGTTGGTAGTCAGGTAAATTAACTGATGACCTGAATTTCAAACCTATCAAAGCATATGAGAGACAACAATCTTGAGATAGGCAGTTTGATTTGTGGAAAATTAAGACTACAAACTGATGTCATTTCGTTAACACAGAAATATGGCAATCTTTTTTCAATATTTTATTTACAACCAGCAGAATTCCCCTTAATCTCAGAATAAGCAATCCGACGTTGGTTGGTTGGAATCGGCCCATCCGTTCGGTTTTCTATAACGGAAAACTGCCAGGTGAGGCATTCATAAGGTGTGCCTTATCTCTGTGGCATCTTTTTGGGGGAAAATAACACCACCATTACAGAGTTACACAGTAAGTCACCCTTTCACATTTTGTACGAATCGGTCCAGTCATTTGGTTCTTTATAGCAAACAAACTTTCTCTTAGATATATGTGAATAGATTTTACTACTCAAATCTAGACTTCCTATTGGTTGTGCAATACCTATTCAGATTTCAAAAGTATGATATTTCTATCCTGGATCCTGGAAATGTCTTTAAAAAATTTTCAGTTTCTGCCCTATTCAAGTCCACTGGTACAATTTCGTTCCCATCGTCTGAGTCCTTTTCTCCGCACAAAAGAGGGATTGTCTATCAAATCATTTACTTTCAGTCACAAAATCGATCCAGATAGAATTTTTTGCAGGTAAGTTGCTTTTATATTTTTCACGTATTATGCAGGATTAATTCATGTATGGGATTCGTGATCTTTTATCCTTACTGACATTTGCAGATAGGAAGATTTCTTTGTTGGGAAAGACTAGTTAAGTGTAGCGTTCGGGTCAGCAATACATATACTTCAGTTCTAGATCAAGAGAATGAATCTAAGTTCATATGTCATTTCATATACACACCACAACCTATATAATATTCCACCCTCTCTCTTTTGCACATACACATGTTGCTGCAAACATTGTTGTTGGTTGTTGCTCAAGGAATCTGAGCTCATCAGCCAATAGATTATACGTATATTTAGATGCTGAAGCACTACCTAGCGGATATAAATGAAGGGTATAACTGCCAATTACCAGTTTTTGGATCAATACTATCACTTATATATCCCTATTAAAACTTCTGACCCAAAGACTTGATGCATGATTTCAGCTTTCTAGGTATGGTTCTTCCAGCCATAGGTTTTCTCTGCTAGTATAGTTATATATTCCGAGCATACGCTTGCTACTTTTCTTCTGCTATTTGTGTTTGAAGGCAAAACCATGGTTGCCAAATTTTCTACTACTGTCCGTGTATTCTTTTTGCAACTTATCTTTGTATCATATGTTTTCTGTCTCTTTTAGATATGATCTCACAGGAACCTGTAGCGACAGTCACTGCAAAGCCCAACATCGATCAGACTATGAATTGTCTTCCTCACAGTTGTTTCTTGATCTTTTATCCTATTGTCCGATTTTACTCGGTGACAAAGTGAAGTCTGAAACCAGCCAAGCCGAGCTTGCAAAGGTAACAATCCCTACTGCAATTTCATTATATATCGAATGGAGTTGCGGTGAATTGACATGAGTAATAATTCATGTGAAGACACTCCTTATCAAAAGCATGTCGATCAAATGTATCAATTCGTAAGAAGTCTTGTTAAGTGCTTACATAGTACCCAATGTAGTTTTCCTTCTAGGGATTAGCTTTTATAAATATTTTTATATCACGCATGGAAGCAAAAAATAATTTTTATCACCAAAATAAAGTTTGAAAATTAAGGTTTTAATGTCTTTTACCATTATTAATTTGTCTATTTTTCATGATGAACCTAATTTTCCTATGCAATGTAAAATATACTGTTTAAAGATTTATTGTGCCTTTTCCTAGATTGCAGAAACCACAAGCAAGAGAATGTGTGGACTCGGAATGAATAAGAATGTCTCTATGTCAGAAGATCAAATGTGTATCCTCATCACAAGCAATGTGAATTCTGCTCTAGGCACCAAGGTATGATATATTATGTAATGTCAATGTCGCATAAAATTTTCTCTGTATAATTTGACTCCAGTTGTAAGTAATTCCTCCATAGAATTTAGTTCTGATGTTTACTGGATATTTGATTTTTATTAGCTAGCTATTTTTTAAATAAAGCCATTGATTCATTTTACACCCTCTTTGCTGATGATAACTGTTACACTGGAATACAAATTACGAGGATTTATTTTTGTCCTGTTAAGATGGTAATATAATGAAGTGGCAGAACGGCCCTGTCATTCCCTGGATAAATTCTCACCGAACTTGGTGCATTTTTTTTTACTTTGGTCCTCTCCATTTTGTTCATTGAGGTAAAAATGCACTTTTATTGAATATTATAGAGAGTTCTTTCATGAGATGAAGCTGATTTGGGTTATCAATTACACTTGCTTTCTGCATTTGCGATGTCTTAGTAGAGTGTTATTGAGATGTTTAAATCTGATGGTGTGAAATAAGCCACAGATTCAAATATGCATATGGAACAACTTTATATATGTTACAGAAATTTGTAAAATTTTTTGTGAAAATTTTAGTTATTTCATGTAATCCCCCTTTTGTTCTGTGATTCAATGTAATTCCTAACATTTTAGGGTTAGGATTCCCACCTATCCCTGCACCTTACCCCTGAAATGTTAGGAATTACACTAGATCCCTGACTACAACAAAAATTTCTGTAAATCTCTATTTTCACAATCTCACTGTAAAATATATACAGAATGACAGACCTTATATAATGAATAATTAGATATTATTACATTTACAGGCTCCATTTTACACTGTATTTAAATCAAGGATTATTCGTCCAATACAAACAGGAAATTCAGATCCTGATTCTGACTACAAGGAAGACTTTCTGAAATCTGAATCTGCCAAATCAAAGCGCGAACATCCAGGTTTATTCATCTTTTCTAATTTTGCGGAAGAATCTCATAATCATACGTAGCATTTTTCCCCGATTAGATCAAAGTGTTGAAGTTGAGGAACGTTACTTTGTTAACAAGAGCAAAAAGTCTCTCCATGGATACGAGAAAACTCTACAGAAAAATCCGCATGACATTCAGCTCTGGATACAGCTTGCTTACAGACGTTTACAGCAAGGAAAAGATGAGGAAAATTTTAAGAAGTGAGTTTTTCAAAATCCATTTAAAAAGAAAATACTTGTTGGATATTGAATCGGTGAGGACTTGAGTTAAGGGATGCTGGCGATTCCCTTTATGTAATTGTAGGCAGAGAATGATGCTGTGCAGAAATTAAAATATTGATGTCTTCAATAGGGAGCCCTAATGGTACAATAATAACTAGTAGATCGATCCGGCCTTATGTGGATCAGCATTTAACAGAAAAGTTCATAGAGGCATATATCCAGATTTTGCTTTTAGGAGAAATTATACTCGTTCTAAGTACGATTTCATCCACTGTGGACCCATAGGCTTTTTTTGTTCACGCATTATTCCTGTATGCATTTGAATTTGAGGAAGTGGAGAAATGGCAAAGTGGTTTCAATATAAACTTTCTTAGAAAACAATTGACAAACTTTCATACTTATTATGCAGATGAAGGTAAATTATCAATTAGAAAATATTACTGGAAAACTGAGAAATAAAAAACTTATGAGATTTTGAGAGCCTCTTATTGAAAAATATCAATTTTTACTGAGATATATCTAGTAAGCAAACCAGAGGTGTGGAGTCGGCTACTCTTGACTGGAGTTGGTCTTAGTTAAATATCTCCGACTTCTTTATGTGATCGATTCTCGTGCGAAGTACCTGGGTACACTGCTAGGCCAGTGTTGGTGCTTCGTGGGAGGACATTCCAAGCAAGCGAGCAATAACAGATCATATAGTACCAGTGCCAATTTTTCACTTTTTTAAAACATTTGCGATATTTGGAATTCAAACGATATCCCTAAGATAAAAAAGAAATGATTAACCCTGTAAAATCAAGGGAAAGAAAGAAACTTCCTGGAACAGAGGCGGAAAGTGGATTAAACAGGAAAACGATCCCAATAGTCCTAAACTTTTATCGTAGAACTGTTTAATCTTAAACAATATAATATAATGATTCATGCTACTTCAGCTTAGAGCTTGCACTACACACAATGTGCTTGGCTCTAGAAGACAACCCATACAAGGGTGAACTGTGGGGACATTACTTGAGCCTGCTCAAGCATCGTAAAGGAGATGACAGTGATAGCGACCTTCATGAAATGGTGTCACAAGCTCTAGAATTGGTGCCGCTATCTCCATATGTTTGGAAAGAAGTATGAATTTACATGTTTCCTTTCTGATTAAAGTATTATAATGGAAAAGATAGCTGATATACTATGACTACTGTTTGAATACCTTAATAAAACATACTCATAAGCCTATAGTTGGGGGCCTAGCATAGCAGCTTGCATGTGACTTATTGAATTTAATTTTGATTACCTTTTTTTGGGAATAAGAGTAAGTAAATATTGGAATAATTAAGATTTATGTGTACAGTATTTTCCACACATTTAAACTTAGTATGGATTTTGTAAACTTTTGTTGTATGTTTTTTGATGTCATACAATCTCTGTTATATTTGTTTAACTGTTTTCGGATATTTCGCAGTGTGTTTGAATATCTAGAAATGGAGTCAGATAAAATGTTAGCTAGTCATCATATCAGTTAGAATATATAATTGAATGCCAACAATAGTAATGTTTACTTTCTTATTTTCTTTTTCGTTTACTTAGAAACCTACGCACAACTATACTTTATGTAACTATTATTTTTTGCACACTTAAGTTCTTAATTTGAATATCTTATTCTTATGGAGTTAAAAAGTTGTACTTGATGTTGCGTTTCAGTTGTGCTCCTGGAAATACAACGTGAAGAAGTGCAAAGATCTCTTGAATCTGATGATAACAAATTTGATAAAAAATGCAGAAAGTAAGTGAATTATTTTGAGTCACTTATTTAAAAACAACAACACTTGTTGATCCCAATTCTCAGACATATATCTGTAATATCCTGTACAGATCTTGCGACAGGAAAGGTGTTCGCAACAATACTTTGTTCTGCAAATTTAATACTGTACAACTTGCAGTAAATGAAAAATCATTTTATCATCTGATGAAGGCATGATTAGACTTTATTCAAGAAATTAGCAATAGTGATTATATGAAATCCATGAGCCACGTTTAAACTGAGGAAGTTTCAGTTCTGAGGCAAATTAAAAAAATGCCTTCTAGTTTATGGTAATAGGGAGAGCACTGTTGAAGATCCCTGGTTTAAATCATACAGATATAGATATGAATATGATATCTGTTCTAAGTGTATTAGAATTCACTACATCAAATTCAAGACGATCTATATGCTTTGATTGCAGGTTGTAACAGTCACTCTTAGTTACTGAATTAAATTCTTTAGATCTATTCAAATATCAGATTTCCCTAATTAAAAAACTAATAAAATTTTGCATTCACCAGCCTTTAAAGAAAGCAATGATCAAGATCAACTGCCCGTTGCAGTTGCATCTTCTTGGCTTCTGGAATCCATTCTTCGACGTACTCAAATCAGTATTCAAGCTCTTGGAGTCAAGGAATCTATTGATGAGCTAGAGGTATTTGTAACACTTTTTCAGGGTTATCAAAGATACAAGTAATAACTCGCTGCCCTCTTAGCAGTGGTACATCCACTGGTATTGTAAGGGCTAGAGCCGCTAGAATATCAGACAGTTTCAAACCACAAAATTTTGGGATTTGCAGTGCAGTGATTTTACAGGTATTTGTACACTAAGTCGCTCAAATGTTCTACTCTACAGTAGTAGCAAGTTTACATGGGATAGCTACCAAGTTTTATTACTATGGTGAAATCAGCCCATTGCATGTAACATTGATAATGTTATACTGTATTCCCTCACACTACGACATTTTCGCCTACTTCAAATTCGACTTGACGCTACTTTTTGTTATTTTTCTTTCAGTTAACGATATTTTCTCCAACCTTAAGTCATAATTTTATTAATTTCATTCCTTATTCTTTACAAATTTAAATCAAAATATTCTTTAAATTCTCTCGTAACTCAACAAGAAGTATATACTTCACGTGTTTTTGCTTATTGTTAGGTGTTTTTTGTCTTACTCGTACTGCATTATACGTCCGTCATACGTCACAATTCGCCTTTCGTTGCGGCTTCTGGAACCAATAATGACGTAGGGAAAGGTATTACTGTATACATTACATATGGGGTGTATACATTCAGTGGTTAGTCTTCCGTATGCAGTTATCTTTCACAAATAACTAATATATAACTGGTGCAACTTACCAAGTTTATGACTAAACCCAATCTCTTATTTTAAAGCAAACAGTGGTGGATTTTTCTGAGCAATGTAATAATTCTTCCCCCAACCAATTACCCGATGAAAGATTGCGTAGATGTTTGTCTCAGACTCATCTCTGCCAGTTGTGGTTGGCTTACATAAATCTTAAGTTCAGCGGAAGTCTTCCAATATGTTTTCTTTCCGATTCAAAGTGAGCAGAATTTTTTCTTTTCTTTATAAGCCCCATTCTTTTGCCAGCCCCAGACATATTTTATTTTTGACCAAAATTAACTGTCTCAACCGACGATATACAATATACAAACTTTTGAATCCTGCATTCAATTCAAACTCCCCTGAAATAGTTTCAATAAATTAAATTAAGTAGATTAATGATTTCATGAACTTAAACTTATATGTCTGCTTTTCTTTGATCATACCGTATATCATTAGTTAGAAGTCCTTGGAAGGGACTAGCCAACTTTTTCTATGTAACATTTTATGTAAGTACTATATATTAAACAATATGACCTACATAGTGACAGCTCAAGGACGCGTATAGCAGCTGGTGTTACTATAAATCCTGAACGAGAAGTCTGTTTACTTCTGGAAAGCAAGAAAAAAATGACAGTTGATACATATTCTGGAATACGAAGATCTCTATACGGTTAGAATCTTGACTGCATGCTCGTCCACATTTAATAGTTTTCCATAAGTAGGGGTTAAGTAGTGTAAAATTGCGGATTAGCCCTGAATGCCATGCAAAATATAACACTAATACCCTGCTTAGAGCTGCCCCACTTTGCGGTGTTTCTCTATAGCGCTTGTCAAGTAACTTTCCATGTAAAATTTTATAGTTGATTTGACTATCATGTCGGAAAAAAGGTACGTGCCTATATAACCAATAAACTTAGGTTTGGAGAACATGTCTCATACACACTAATGTTATAATGGCCCTGTTTAGCACTGATTCACTTAAGGCTCTGTTTTGAGGAACTGAGTGTTGAGTGGGATTTTGCTGTATAGAAAAACATTCTACAGTTAGTCAACTAAGCACATGCCTCAACTAGATCATTTAAAGTTTCTTCAAATACAACTCTTTTGCAATCGACTTAACCTAACCTAAAAAGAATGCTCTGACGCCATGTAATGACCAGAATTTCACTTGGAACAAAGCAACAGACGAATACCTAATACATAGTTCCAAACATCTCAAAATCACTGTATCATTATTTTAGGAATCTGGATATTTATCTAAAATTAAAATTCCTCAATATTGTCTCCATAGATCATACCGTGATTTTTTAGCTGAAAAAAATGCGGATTATACATGTGATTAGGATCATATAGTGTTGTGAAAATCTAGTGCTGAGTTTCAACATCAGCCTAAATTTTGGATATTTCTGTCTGCTTATGAACTCTAGAAGTGTTTTTTCTTTGTTCAGATGCAGTCAAGGCTTGTAGTCACCCTGATTTGTTACAGAGTGCAGCCACTGCATCTTGTGCATGCCTGTACTTCCAAATCATCAAGCTAGAAATCTTTGTGAAGGAATGGGACCGGGCACTGAGCGTTTGCCAGTTGATGCATGACAGTTTGCAAAAGTCGCTTTCTCCTGACACAGTGGCTCTGCTAGAGAAAGACAATTTGCAGAAATATATTACCGAGATCCTGGTAGTATGGGCTGATGTATTGGTCAGATCAGGAGAGATCATGAAGGCAACACATGTATGTTAAGCTGCTATAAATTTAATATGGGTGTCGAATTGGGATGTCAATTTTTAGCGTGTCTGTTATTAGCTGGATGAAATTAACAGTTGTGGTTATTCCTAACATTACTATGCAATACCTAAATATTTTTTGGGCAAACAATGTAAGAAGTGCTGATTAAATATAATGTGTCACCTCCTTATCTGCTGATATCAGTTATCTTGATTTCAGACCCTTAAAATATAAAAAATGAGAAATTCAAAAATTATTGATTGATGAGTTGCACCTGCAAAGTGCAAAATTCTTTTGTCCATTCAGACACCAGAATGGCGTTGTTCACATTCATTGCAGCATTATCGCTGTAGTTGTGTTTCGAACCGATTTTACTGTAATAATAGCACCAAAGTGCCAGTAAGGTTATGCTGCTATTAATTCTAAGGCTCAGGGAATCCGTAATTGTGGCAAAGATATTCTTCATTACATCATTTTTCATTCTATTGAGTCAATGGTACAGCAAATTTTATCTGTTGTTAATGTGGGTTGACTGTAATTACACGGCAATAATTTATAATAAGCTTAGGCTAAGGCTAAGATTATTGTATTACGAATTATGCATTATATCGAAATGATATCCTAGTACCTTATCAAATAGTGTGGACAAACACGCAACGAACAAATAGCAGCACTAATAATTTTCATTCCCCAACACACAGTAGGAATATGGGTCGATTTCTTCAGTAAAAATAAGCAATTCAACCATTATTTCCAATGTACCCACTGAACTGAAGTGTATAACAATTGAATTTCCCAGATATTTGACAATGCTGTGACAGAGCGACCGTACAGTGCAAAATTGTGCTACGAAGCTTCCTTACTGCAGTTAAATTTGGAATCTAAAGATGTTATAGCAGCTTTGCTTTATTTGGAAGCTTGTGTTTCTGCTTTCCTTGAGATTGGTAAGTACAACAAACAACAGCATGGTAGAATACCCTAAACTCAAACTGACTTTGTCATTGTGCTGTGATCAATTCAGTCGAGTCTGTGTATATAAATCTGGCGAAGGCTTTTGGCCTAAAATGTTTCCAACTTTCCTATTCTACCTAAACTGGCTCTACCAAACTTTCTTTTGGAATGTGCATTTTTCGATATTATATGTAAAATGAAGGTCGACTGTTTATTTGCCTTGAAAAAATGTTGTTATTACTCAAGAGGCCCATATGTATCCCAGAATAATGCATGACCAAAGAAAACCAAAACTTGGGGGCATGAAATTCTACATAGCATCGCTCGTATTCCCTTATTGACCAGATAAGCATCTGAATATATAATATAATATAAAATATTATATAATAGCATGTAATACCTTGACCCTTAGAAAGTCTGGAAGAATCTGGCGAGACAAGAACCTGACTGAATTTGTCCTCCAAGCATATAAAATTGTTAAGATATGGAACAAATTAAAACTCAAATTATTGAATTATATAAAAATTAGGAAAAATTTAGTTCCTTTGTGCAGGTAATTTAATGAGCGTGACGTAACACTTCTAAATTTGGATAGATAGTGATTAAATAAAAACCTTGATCATGTTACTGTATATGATGTGATACAGTGATCCAATACATAAGTAGAAAATTGCAAAAATAGGTAGAAAAATGAAACAGTTGATACACCAAAAATTACTAAGTACAGTAGTAGACAACACTCTTTTTTATCATTCCCTGCTCCATATTGTAAGTAAACAAAACTAGCCTTGCACAGTTCTAGTATTCTAGTAATACTTCCATCACGTCCAGTAAAGTCCAGTAAAGTCACTCATACAAAGAAAGTATTTAGACTTTGCAACTGGAGAAGTGCCCAATGAATTACATAATTTCTGTAAAGCAGTTGCAGAAATAAAAATTCTAGAATTAAAGAATTCTAGATTTCAAAACAAAATAATTCTAGATTTAATTTGATGAATTTAGATTTTAGAACAAGATAATTCTAGAATACCTTAATTATGTGTATCATTTTCTTCAGAACAAGATGGCCTCGGGGTAACCGAACTCATAGAACTCTTCAGATATCTCTTGCGATTTTCATCTCCAACCAACCAGGAGAATCCAAAGTTTAAACCAGGGATGAATTGGGATTGTGTTCTTCCTGAGAAAACCTATTTGTGGCTTTGTTACTGGTGAGATTCTGGAATTAGATATAGATTTTGAATATGAATATGAATATAGAATAAAATCTGAATAAGTGCAGAAAACATATTATTAATTCACTTGTGATCGTTTTTGAATTCTCTCAGTCTTCTGCTCACGTTATCGTCTCAAAAATCCCACTCTGTCATTGAAGCTTTTGAGATGGCGCTGATTGACACCAACGATGAGAGAGAGAGAGAAACGATTTGGATAAGGTTATTTTTTAAATTTCTCTGTTATTATTTGCCAATGAATGTGCAACAAAATTTCCGAATAGGGTTTGGAATTTTGGATGAGGTGTGACCTCTTTCAGATAGTCTTACGTTGCGGGTTCTAAAATTGGCATGACTTGGAATTCCGCACATGTACACTTCTAATTTTCTGGCCCTTTTGGCTCTAGCACAGAGCTGGATTATCCATTTGTGAGGAGAACAAAGGCCTTATATTAAAAATCCAACTAACATTTCTTTTGGACCCTTAGGTGTAGAGAGATATACACTGATTAAGAAATTACTTACCAGCAATTTAAAATGTGTCTTATATTACCCATATAGCCTTTTCTCAATTACTACCTCTGCACATCCCTGGGTATAAATTATACAGTTCAAAATGAGGAAATACAAAAAAAAAGGGTAAGATATGATATAAAATGATATAAAACAGTGAGATCAGCAATGGCCTGCTGAAGGAGAGCTTCAACACTTGTGAAACTTCCACACAATCGGCTAGAAACTAATTGAGTGCTGGGCTCTACACACAACGCCACCTATGGCCACCCAGTGTCTGTGTACCTGTACCAAATTCCACTAGATATCGTCAGAAAATTTGACCAATACAGTATTTGAAATCATTTCCATGAAAAAATGTTCAATTTCCATATAGGGAAAGAATTATTTTAGAATAATAATATCCCTATGATATCCTATTATGCTGCTATGATAATTTTTCAATTTTTATTTTGATTGCTTTAAGATATATTCGATATCGTTTGACAATGACTCCGGTTCCGATGGATAAATCCGGTCAGATCCAGTGCAGGGCGGTTACTGCCTTGCTTCGACGCTGCCTTAAAACGACTCTTTCGAAATACTCCAGCAAAATATTGTTGTTCAACGACGGTTACTATACAGATTATACATTCCACAACAAGGTAGTAGTATACTTGTTTTGTTTATTACTTAAAAATCTTTTTCTACTATTTAATTAGCGATAACTTATCCCTTTTTACCCCTGTATACACTACCTCAAGCGGAGCAATTTCTTTGTATGGGAAAGTTTAGCAAGTAGTACATATGAAGGTATATTTTAGAGCCAGTTTCTTGGTATAAATTTTTCCTGCAGTCTGTTGTGGGCATAATACTATTTGTTGTTATATTGTTGTTTCACTTGTCAAGTGCCTTTTATAAAGGAAGGACCGATGGCATAAGGCAAATAATATCCAATTCTTTTGTTGTTCCTAATCCTGCACTTGAAAATGTTCAGAATAGTATGGTATTCCAGAACTGTCTAGAATTCTTTTTAAATCTATAATTTAAAATCACACTAATGCTCGCACTATGTCATTAATGGGTTCCTCAAGTCGGTATGTAGGCTGGAGCTAATGCCTTGATTATGACGACAAACCACAAACAATTAGCATAAACAACGTGCAGAAGAATTTATCTCACATTAAGTTATTAAGGAATTTGAAGAATATTTTAGTTATTAAGCTTGTAAGCACTATCTTTCTTGGTTCCCTTGGCTTAAACAAACACAGACAAGGGATTTTGAATTTTAGTTATTTCTTCATTATGTTATACAAAATATTTCCCTGGACTTGTGGCCATGGGCTAGTTTCTGTACAATATGATATGATATGATATACTAACTGAATGAAACTAAGGAGAAAAATACTTGGGAATTTGGAATTTCGTTAATCGAATCCTCATAAATCGAAGTGTTGTATTCATACTGCAGCGAGTAAAGCACGGAATAAAATCTTTTAACTATGAACCTGGCTCATAAATATTTTTTTTATATTGTGACAGGTTGCCGATATGTATTTGTCCTGTCTGCGTACACGCCAGCAGTTATCAGCCGCTTATACAGCATTGACAGAGTTGATGCCTCTCAATATTCCTCTTTTGCTCCGGTGAGTTTTCCTTTTTAAGATCGCAATTACAAAGCATACGGCATTTTCGCATCGTTTAAAGTAGGCTTTTTCTACTTATTAGCAGTGTTGTTGATTATCTTCTTACCAGAGCTTGCAAGTATTTTCTTGAAATGGATGACTATGCATCCGTCATATCCATCCTGTGGAAGATCACTTCGTTGCCATCCTGTCAGAATGAAATGATTTGGAAAATGTAGTACCACTTTATCTTTTCATCACAAACTCAAATGATATATATATATATATGTATACTAATTTCTAATAATATTGTTAAATGTCCTAAATCAACAAACTAGATCCATCTTCGTGAACTATGCCCGAGGAAAGATGTCAAAGGTGACTGAATGTTCTTTAAAATTTTTTAAATCCGCATACAGTTGAACCTCGTTTAACATCGCCCCAGTTAAGATAATAACGTTGTTATGTCGCAAGACAGTGTGTAAATTTTTTTTCTAAATTATCTTATATTCATGTGTGATACGCACCCCAAATTTTGAAGGTAGAAAAATAACTATGATATTCGGAAAATTATGGTTATTGTATTTATCATCTATGGAGTGTTGCTGTAAACTTTAAAAACGACTTATGTACACAGTCAATTGTCTAAAGCTTCACAAAGTAGTCTCTGATAATTCATAAACTAATTGTTCACTGCTGGCAAAATCAGTTACTTACAGTTTATCAAGGACCTTTACATGTACTGCCAGTCTTTTATTTTTTTTTTAGTTCCACTTAAATCGTACTTTTCAGAAACCTATCAGCGGCGTTAAAAGAGGTTCAACCGTAATTAATTTTTTTTGTGTTTTGATCACGATGCCGTAATTTCAGACTATTTGGCTGTGCAAAAATGCGGTGGAAGCTCTGCCTTATTCACGAGACCTTTGGACGGATGTAAATATGAACTGTTTCTATACTTGCTTCTACCTTAACCCTATTTAGCATATTGCCTATACTTGGTGAGTATCTCTCTTGTAGACGGTGTAGCGAAAATTCAGGAATATGTATATACCGGTGTAGTAAATAACACATCAGATAGAATTAGAAATTTAATTGAACACTATTATTCACCTTTGACGGCTAAGCTATAATCTATAAACGTGGAAGTTTGTTTCAGTGTTTGTTTCTTTGTCCCACATCATTGCTTTTAATCAAAATAAAAAGTTAATCGATACATGACCATATAGAATTGAAAAAACAATCGAAAAATTGCGAAATCCGTTCACGGTCAAAATCAAATTATACACTTGCACTCTGCATGAACAAAGAGTTTCAGTGGGCCTTAGTCCAATGGCCTACTTAACCTATTCGTATATTCTGCCCTGTTATCTGGACAAGGCCTGGATGCTTTGTTACTTGCAAATAAGAAAAGAATGGATCGTTCATGTGCTATGAGATTCAATTAACAGCACTTACTAAATGAAACAAATATGTATAAGGTATCATGGAAAACAATTATTCACTAAAACACAACCATAATAATTGCTGCAGTAAGCAAGTCACCATAGTCGAGCTATTCACTCACACTTACTCGGGTCAAGTCGAGTCT
The DNA here is from genome assembly GCA_013436055.1 of Halocynthia roretzi. Classification (NCBI taxonomy): domain Eukaryota; kingdom Metazoa; phylum Chordata; class Ascidiacea; order Stolidobranchia; family Pyuridae; genus Halocynthia; species Halocynthia roretzi. The sequence continues at coordinate 67,524 of QRAM01000428.1, forward strand.
TTTGGAAACTGACTCAAGTAATCAATTTGATAATTCAAACATTGTGACATCGGCATGAAAATATACATAATAACACTTAGGTCTTCCCCAGCAATCCAAGCTCCATAAAGAAAGTTGTAAATTCAAGACCATGAGTGTATTTATGCATTTCTCACTAAAAACTAAACTTCGGTAAATAACTTGTGAGGTTGTTTTTTTTTGGCTTAATAAACATTTGCATAAAATCTCACATGAATTATTAACTCCAATAAGAATATCCAATCTCCCATTGAATTGCTGTCTGATGTTGCAAACCTGCTATGCTTTGAACCGTGTGGGGGATTAAACCACAGAACAACCCTTAACTATGTGTAAAAAAATAACTGAAATTTTGTATTTGATTGGTGTCAATTTTAGTCTGCATGTATGATACCTCAAAAACAAACCAATATTTTTCTTTTACTAACAGAGGGATAGCATAGATTTTCCTAATTAGTACAAGATATTGTGAAGTATTTCCAGTTGCCATATGCTCTTTTTAGGTTTATTATGTGATTTCATAGCCACAGTATTGAATGTTACATGAGATAGATATAGATGAATTTTGCACTTCCGTCTGAGAACAGTCACTACTAAGTTCAGTCCATATACTGATATATATATATAAATCAAATTCCCTAGATACTATCAGCAACTCACTAAAGAGAATCATGCAGTCGCACCAGAAATAGTTATCAATTAGTTGAGGCTTTTTGGACTCCTAGTGTAGTATGTTGGTTAGCCTTTCATGAGATTAGGTATTTTATGCAGTAGTGTTCTTAGGTGAGTAAGTTCAAGTTGCATGCAGATATGTGGTACATCAAAAAACTAATAATTCAGTTTCACATTGATGCATTTAGTTTCAGTTAGGTAGTGTTATTAAGAATCTATTGGTTTTATGAAGGATAGCAAGTGCTGGTAAAGGAAATCCTAATTTACCTTCAGATTGAACATCGGTAGATCCGGCATAATTTTCCAGCGGGCTAAAGTATTTTTTTTCATCTCTTAAACCCTGTGGTCACAGACCACAACACGATCGTCACATGTGCATGTTATTGTATACAACAACAGTGGTTGTAACCAGATGGTTTTCTCCTGATTCATTGCGTTTAAAGCTAGCTACATTTAGTAGTTATTCCATTCGAAAACTTTTTTCATATTTTAGACATTTTGGGAGGTGTAACAGAGATTTCTATATAAAACTCTGTTATTCCATCAAAACAGATAATTCAACACGATCCTTGAACCAAGGATAATTTGATGTTTAACTTTTTTTATAGGTCTTCAGCTGTTTTCCTATTAATGAAATCCTTATTTTCTGCAGTACTTGGCAATATTACTTTCTCATGGAATACATCAGCTGTATGAGGAGGAGTTTTCGCGTTGTGCGTATTATCTGCAGCAGGATCCGGAATCTATGCTTCGAAGTCTCAAGCAATCATAGCGTTCATTCCATACCTCGGTCTATCAGGTCGGATAATTTAAACCAGTATTGTGAATCATACGACAATTTGAGTTTGATCCAAAAAAAGATTTATTCAAAATTTATGTCTAGTTTATTCAGGTGGTCTATTTTAGGAACACGCTCATATCACTGATCCCGGTTAGTATACAGTAGAACCTCGTAGTACGAGTTTAATTCGTTCAAAGAGCCCGTATTACAAAGCGATTTTTCCCATTGAAATCAATGGAAAACTAATTAATCCGTTCTAGACTCCAAAAACCACGCAAAATGCCTAAAAGTATTTTTAAACAGAAACGTGCAGTTAAAATTAAAAAACAATACATATGTGTACATGTGATAGAAACATAAGAGATTATACAAGAAATGATTGTGCAGATCGTCGACGTCGTATTGCTGTGACAAGTCCACTACATGCACTCTTCTCTCATGATTTTCTATTATTTATTTATTCACTTGTATTGTAAAAGCTTTCTCTTCTTACCACTGCTATCTTTAGCACTAACTTTTTTCTGACCCATGGTTAACACAAAGAATTAACACATAATGAATACAAAATATGCGAAACGTGAAAAAGAAACACAAAAAATTCACTAGCACAAAACGCTCGTGACGTTACCACTACGAAATAAACACGTGAATTAAACGAATGAGACTGCGTTTGGTTATAGAAGCGCGGTAAATTGAGCATGTGCTCTTCCTTACAAATCGATGAGTCCGTTAGAAACGCTATTTATTACCTCCCTTTACCTTGCCATTGTGTATGACGGTCATTTATGATTCTGAAATGATATATATTGACATAAAATGATTTTAAATTCTAAGTGTCAATACTGGGTAAGTTAGTTCATAAGGGCTGAAAATTCCGACCTCGATTATCCAGAATTTTCGTGTATCCGAACATGTGCCGGTCCGGACAAGTTCGGATAATCGAGGGTGTACAGTACCTAATTGTATTTTAATATTCGAAATATTATTACCAATACTTAATAGGAAAAGCAGTATCAAAAGTTACTTGGGCCGTCATTCTCCAGTTTTATATGCAATCCGAGTTAGAATTCTTCATCGCTTTGAAGACAGTGTAGGAGGCAGTGAGTACCATTGTTTTTTTCATTTACTGTAAATTCATTAACCGGACAATAGCTTTACCACTTTAGTTCTGGTATCTTTTTGCTTTGATTTGTAAATATGTAATATACTGTGTCATTATTGTCAGCCATGTTGATATTTAAACAATTTTTTTAATGCACTTTGCCCTAAAGTGTTCTTTGTTGAATTATAATTGAAAACCTCACTTTTATTTTTCATCACCAATGTTTGAAGGTTTCTTTTTATTAGAATTCGCCTAGATTAGTCGACCGCTTAACTTAGTAAACAACTGAAAGATTATTCGACTGTGGATCTGTGATGACAACTAAGAGTAGTTTACTCCAAATCGCATCTTTCCATTACGAATGTAGCTTCTACATCCACTCCTTCATTGCCGGCGCATGATCTCTGTACTGTAGAAGATCAAAGATGTCTTTGGCATTGCTTCTTATTCTTTTCGTTATTCATTGTTTTTCATATCAAACTTCGTTCTTACCCTTTTTTACATCACATTGCTATTGATGCAATGTATGAATACAACACTATTTGATCATTGCTATCTAATATTTTATCCAAACAGAATTAGCGTCAGAACTGTACATCTAAAGCAGAGGTTCTCAACGTTTTTTTCGGTTTTCCTCCCTTACCAACCCCAGATGCTTGATCATTACAGAAAACAAAAGAACAAAAAATGAACCACATATTTACAAATTTTCATACAACCTTAATGAGAACCCTGAGCCTCGTGCTGGACAACTAAAGTAATTTGTCATTACAACTCGAAGCTAGTAGGTAAATCTAGATTCTAGAAAACTATCATGTAGCGGTGATAACATCGGACCTTGCGTAAACAGAAAACAAGAAACTTTTTTTTCAAATCCCTTCCCAACCCCCCCCCCCCCTTGCATGCGAGTCAAATTTAGTACACCACTTCCCGGTTTACGAGTATTTTGCTCTTGAATCCTATAAGGTTCGTAAGCATCAAATACAGTGCGGCCTCGTACTCCGGACGACCCCAACTTCGTACGTTACGGACTTAGAACGCGAAATTCATCAGAAATTATATTTGGAGTTCGATCGATGCTTCTACAGTAAGTCCTTTAGTTACGAACTTTTGCAGATACGAACACCACGGCCGCGAACATTAAAAATTTGCGTAAATGGTGTAGTTCGCAAATCCATCGCTTGGCGCGTGATTGTCAACAACAATGCACATCTCCCAGACTCTTCTGTCACGTGTGGTCTATCTCAGAGTAGTTGTACTGTGTATTAAGTGATTGTTATCGCGTTTGTATTTAATAATTATAATTCGGGATTGTATTTGTAGCGGTTATTTCAACAGAGTACTATAATAAACACTACGAAAACTGTAACCGCTACACGCTTTGGCGTTATCATCACAGTTACTAAAGGGTTGTGATGACAAAACACGACGTTTACGCTGGAACGAATGCTAATAGCATCATTACGAAACTTCTAGATCACTATTTTTTGCCCCCTGATACAGAGGTACAATAATAGTAATATCCCGCATATCTGCCCCGCTTTGCTATATATTTTCCTGTACAGTAATACCTCCACCTTGCGCTGTATTGCTATAGCGCTCGTCCGCAACTCAGTCTCAAAGCGGAATATATAACCAGTCTTGAGTCCTTATCAAACAAAAGAACCAACCCTAGAGTTATATGGACTCATTTGATATGTTCAAATAGTCATCAAATGAAATTGATGTGGAGTTCATGTGCTCAATAAGCTCTCCATAGACTGACGATAGACGATAGATGATTTCCTTAGCGTTCTGCTTTCATCCAACATATCGAATGGGATATTCGAAATATTAGGTGGAGTAATGAAGATAAACAGGCCCTGATTAAAGAGTGTATAATACAATTTTTTTACTTTTCATTATTCATTCAAGTATATATTTGGCCAGTGCCAAGAAATCCTGGTCAAGATTGCCGGATGAATAATCTTCTGTAAATTAAAATGAGCTGAAATATTTTTATCTGCGCGAAACCAAAACAGCGATTGCCTGTTTGCGGGCAGCTAAGATGGAAAGGTGGCGTGATGAGTTACAATGATTATCAGTATTCTTCCTGTCTCGATTGCATGAAGTGTTTGGTTCAAAATCCGAAAAAAAAACTTTAGCCGGATTAACATATATTATTTCCTAGGACACATAAACTGAGCCCATAGCGTCGATATCAACGACTACGCCCAAGATATTTTACCAATGATTTCTCCGGTGTTGGATTATGCGGTAAGTACGACAACAATTCCAACATCCGTTTTATTATGCATTCAGCATACGTTTTATTTGTAATCTGAAATTTTGAATTCATATTTATTCGGTAATTACACCTTGCCCACTCGATCTCAGTGAATATTAAATAATATTTTGTAAAAAATGCTCAAATCTGATGATAAAATACTCTCGTTCGTTAATGGAAACAATGGCGATTGCTTTCGAATGTGGCGGGTAGAAATTTTTTGGAAACTATTTTACGGAACTTAAGGAGAAGTTTGAATCCGGATAATTAGAACTTTTCGTCAAATTGAAAGTTTTTTCCATTGCTACGTCGACAGCTGACCATGTAACGATAGTGGGATGGCAGAATCACAGCAACAATGTAAATGAGAAATAATTTTAAATATAATTAAACGTTGAAATATGGATAATGTAAAGTTTCCGTAAATTTCTTAAAACCTCAAGACGAAATTTTCGAATTTTAGATTCGTCTCATGTGACAGCTGCAATCGCTCTTCAAGATAATTCAACTGTAACTGGTGTGAGGTTTGAAGGCAATGTCACTATTCAAACAACTCACAATCATCAACCTCAAGGTTTAATAGAAGATGCCATTAATTGGGAAGATCCGACGGTCCAAAGTGAGTGATGAATCCATAATATTCCACACAATGCTATTTGTGATCACTCATATTGTTCATAAATCATATATTAGTGAGAGAAAAACATAGTATTTATGCATTTTGTAATTGAAGCAAAATTGAGAAACCTATAAATTTTTAAAAAAATATAAGATATTTAGTTATTTTTTCAAAGATTTGGGTTGGGTAATACTTGTTGAATGCATTTTCTATCAATAACTACTTTTCCCAAACCCCCACTAATTTCTATATAGTAGGTCCTTGAATAAAGTCGTTTCATCACCATAACATTGATGAGAAAAAAAAAACTTTCCCAGAACCTATTCACAAAGTTAAGTAGGAACTTATTATAATGGGAATAATGGAAGAGAAGACCCTGACGGTACATTAGAATCCAATGCAATATACAAATACACAATTCAAGATCATTTCATTTGTGACATGGGTAGTGATAGTTATAAATTGCAACTAGTTGTATATTTTTGCAATAAAAATGACAAAATAATTTACAAATAGTCCAGTTTATCAGATTGGTAAACATGATAACACCACATGTATCTATTCTTTTTCTAGGACATGTCAATCGATTCATCGATGCTCACAACCAGAATTCAGATCAGGTCACACAAGATAAAGTTACAGCGACATTCGGAAACCTGACCACACCTAAAAAACAAGTAAACCCAAGATTTATTGATGCTGATTACTATGAAGGACAAACTTCATTTGGTTCACAAGAATATGTTCCTGACCATCTATATGAAGGTCGTGAAACAAGGTCAATCAATGGGAGTCCTATCGAACTGAACAAAACTTTGGACGGAATAAACTATGCAGCTCTCATCGCAGATGCTGGAGCTGGAAAAACAACAACAGCAAAACGTTTCGCACAAATGGTTTTGAAGAAACAGATTCCATCGTTAGAACACATCAAACTAGTTCGCTACGTCACCATTGCATCATTTAACTCAGAACAGAGGTACACAGCATACCAGTTATTCTTCACAAAAGGAATGGGATCTAAACTATCAAAAGAAAACAGAGATTATGGATATTACTGGGTAAAGAAGAATCCAGATAAGTTAGTTCTCATACTGGATGGACTGGATCAGGCTAACTGGATTTTGGACAGAAACATTTCCGAAGACATTTCATACGATGAGCCTGCATCTGTACCTGTAATTTTCCGCAATCTTCTCAACAGGAGGGTTTTGGAAGGATGCAAGATCGTCATCTCTTCTAGAGAACATGCCATACGACATATCCCCCTTAATGCTCGTCCTGAAAGGACCATTTTGCTCAGTGGTTTGACTCTCGAAGACCGGGTATATTTGATTTTGGAATTAGCTGGGGAGAGAGGCAAAGACATTCTACAACATCTCCGTAAAAATTCCTCTAACCTACTCTCCCTTTGTGAAACTCCTGCATTCCTCGTCTTCACCATAGCAGTTTTACATGATGACAATTCAAAATATTTTCCCAATACGATGTCAGAAATCCTAATTCAAATTCTCGTTAAATTTCTCAAATCCGAAAATCAAAGGGAAGGTTCAATGCTGGACATCTTGAGTAAACTCAAACAATTAGCTTACAATCTTACAAGAGATAGAAGAGTTTTATTCAAGTCCCAAGAACTAACCTCACTTGGTTTAAAGATCAATCAAGTTCAAGACCTCTGTATTCCAACTCCCGGCATATCAGCATCAAATGATTTCAAAATCATGGAAGGACAATTCAATTTATTTTTTTGTCATCAGTCCATACAGGTTTGTAAAATTTCCCAAGTTTCATTTCTTCTAATTCTGTTGTGAGCTAAAACACAGGTGTTGTGGTAAATAAAATAGTATAGATAGTAATTACACAATATACGCTAGAGATTGATATTCTATTACTTACTGACACAATGATGTTAAATTAGTCTCAAATTTCGCAATGTTCACAACACAATGTATTTCTCTTGGACCATCAGAATTAAATAGTCAAAGATTCTCTCGTATCACATTTTTATTCTTTGCCAAGACATTCGATCCTGTCAATATGAATCCATGTAATAGTTATGAAGGTAATATTTTTTTTTAATGGGAAGCCTTGACTGCGTTGTACATCTGTGAAATGACATACAGCGAATTCAAGAAGTTCATGAAGCGTGAAATAAACAAGTCGCATTACCGTGTTGTACGAAAAATTATTCTTGCTGTTCTGCTGAATCCACGAATGAAAGAAGATGTTTTTGAACGTGTCATAGGTTAAGATAATAATCCGATACATACTTCAAGCTTTTGCTACTTATGTTAGCCATTCCGGAATGACAATAATACTTCTAGTGAAATAGATTCTTATGGAAAAAGGTTAAATATTGAATAGTGAAATTATGGGACCCCTCGCCTCTTTTGTCCTTGCTAGTGCTTGAAAAGTGGAAGAGTTTCACATTCTTCTAAATCTACTTACAAATATGCTATTGACCTATAGAGGTGCTTATATTGGAAAAATCAAATAACAGTTTCATGGAGGCACTATTCACATTTGTTGCAGCAGTAGCTGTGTAATCAAATCTTATGATAACCTTTTTTATTCCAAACTTCTCGTTAAACTCGTATCATGCACATAAAATCACGTTATATAGAGCAGTGTTTTTCAACCAGTGTTCCGCAGAAGATCGCCAGCTGTTCCGCAAGATATTCCTGGGACGGGTGCATTTCTCCGTTGAGGTGTTTTTTGCGCAGGAAAATGCCCTAAATTCCTTCTGGTACTCCTCAAGATTTTTTCAATACAAAGAGTGTTCCGGGGCTCAAAAAAGGTTGAAAAACGCTGATATAGAGGGTTCGCTACTATTAGTGGTAGGTCTCAGCATTTATCCTCCATGGACATGGAGAAACAATTGTATATGAAACAATGAGATTTTTTACCCTATAGAACTGGAGTCTCGCCTGAATATTATGATTTATTTACATTTTGAATTCATATAGGTACCATTCCAGAACATGGGAGGAAATGCGTAGAACTTTCGAAGTGGCTTACGGTTCAACTCTTGGGGAACAGAAAAAAAGCTCAAGGATTGAATCTCTCAAACTGGCTGAAATATCAATTCTCCTCAATGCCATATGTTTATGAAGATGACATTGAGCTATGCACACTGCTTCATGAATGTGGTTCAGATGTCGAGAAAATCATTGAACATAACTCATTGCCTGCTGAGTTCCTGGGCTATATTAAACATTTCAATGATTTGTTTCAAATCTTCGCCGCGTTCGCTCGTGATCAGGTCATTGCCAGCGAAATGGTTTTCTGCCATAAGTTTACCGCTGATGTTAAGTTTTTCACGGATTGTTTGACAAGATGCAGTCATGTGGAGGTATGAATAATTCTAATATATCAGTAGTCATCAGAATCATAACCATTAAATGATGTAGTGTAAGATTGGAAAACGTGCTTTTTCCCTTGGTGCAAAAGGAAAATGTTTATTGAAAACATATACAGTGTGTCCTCTAGTTACAAACATTCGTGTTACGGACTTTCGCAGATGCGAACATTAAAAATTTGCGGGAATGGTGTAGTTTGCAAATCCATTGCTTGACGCGTGATTGTCAACAACAACACATCTCCCAGCCTCTTTTTTAGTCATGTGTGGTCTATCTCATGAAGTAGTTGTACTGTGTATTAAGTGATTGTTATCGCGTTTGAATTTAATAATTATAATTCATTTTCGAGACTTTTCAAACCCAAAATGGCAGGAAACAAAAGGTAAAAGTAGTGGAGGTGAAATTACTGTGTCTAAGAACCGATGTGGCTGTACAGGCATTACCTGTGTATTTATTTTTATTGTGTTGGATTTACGAACTACCTCTCGGAGCGTAATCTGTTCGTATGTTGAGGACTTACTGTATTTATAACCGTCTATTTCTGTCCAGTTTTTATAGAACGCACTTAATGCCTCATTGGATATGCAGCGTACTGCAAATATAGTTTTAAATTATATTACATATAATTTGATTCGTCTTTTTTAATATTTTCAGATTGAAACCTTGACAATTAAAATATCTAGCTATAGCACATCTTTGAAAACAGATAACAAGAAAACTCAAACTGTGAGGCAAAATATGACAAAAATACATGTAAGTTATATTGTAATTAAAACATATTCAACACATTGATTGGAACCCACTTAACTCAATGACTTAATATAGATCATCACATAGCTCCCTTGCCCTGTCCATGAGAGTTTAGTATATTTGTATAATTCCATTAGTGATAGAATTATCAAATGACTAGCTTGGGAAATGCGCAAGAGACATGCCATTCATGAACCCCTAATGGACTCTTTCGATTCAAATCAGTAACCTGCATAACTCGATACATATTTATATAAACAGATATATTTAATATTGGGAGATTTATCAAGTATTAGTAACAATGTTATTAATAGTAATCATGAAGAACAGAGAAAATAATGGTAATTGCTGAGTACTTATAGTTTCAGGTTATGATGTCATAATAAGTAATGTTCAAAATCAGTAAAGTGTGACATAATGAATTTAACAAATCATTTTGTTTTTATCCAGATCAAAGTTTTGAATCTCCATAGCAACTACGAATTGAAACCTGCTGGATATAGATATATCGGACAAATTATCAAACAATGCCAGGTTGATGAAGTAAGGTTGGTGTTGTACAATCTCTCTGCAGATAAAGTTTTGCAACTACAGAATGGAATTCAAGATTACAGAGGAAAGGTTTGGTAATTTTTATGGAATAGTTAAACAAGCATGTTGTAGCAAAACTGAAGCATAATTTAGATAGTTTCAGAGAGTTCATTACAACGAAATTTATGCAGCATAACGTGATCATTAAAGCATGAGAAATACTAAAGTCAGCATTCACAAAATAGAAAATGTCATTCCTGATCTCATATAAACTATGATTCGATGAATTCTCAGAGCACAAAGTTTCCAATACTTATTTTGACTCGTATTTGGTATCAGAATTATACATGATTGTGGTTTCACCAATTGAATTCTCGAAACACTGACGTGTTTCGCTAGTTCTATTGATGCCTATCATCAGATCAAACAGGTGTGCGTTGGGTCTAAGGGTATACCGACCAGCTCTGCATTCCCTAATACGGCATTCGATTTGTATTTGTTCTTGACCGTTGCATCACTCAGGAAATGTGATATCTATATGAATGCTGAAAATTGAAACAGAAAATGTCCAATGAATGTGTCTTTTGGCATTTTCCTTTAGTTATTTGACCGAGTAAATAACGCATACAAATATGGTACATAATACTAAGGTACAACCACTTTCATGCTAAGAAATAGTTTGGGTATAAACGGTAAGCTTTACCACTATTGTGAACAGCTGCAATGGCGAATTTCAAAACTTAAGGTCCATTGTGCATTGCAAACAATTTTACAGACAGACAGAGACAGGTCCTTTTTTAAAAACATATGGGATGCAGACACATATTCCACAATTTATGAATATGGTTTTCCTTTGGTTGAGATGGTGTAAAATTCACCTATTGAATTTAGGCTTGATACAGCAATATCGATTAGAACAAATACAATAATCAGAATTATTTCAATTATATCGTTCTACTTGTTATGTTTTAACATACCGTACTTTCGGATCGCGATAACCCGCGTGTGTTGTACATGCTTTTCAGAAAATCAAGGGTGCGAGTTATCCTACGACGCTGGTAATACATGATATTTTGTACGAGATTGCTTGCAGTCTACATATATATATGTATATCGACAACTCCCGATTGCCGCACACACGTTTATGTTCGTATTGTCTTCTGTCACATGTGCTGCGAGTACCACGCTCTCTTCTTGGGCTCTTACTGAATAATAAACACGTTCTATTCTACTTGTTATATTGTATCGTGTGTCAGAAGTAATTTGCTGGGAAATTAACTAGGCCACATTGGCATGGTGACAGCTATGGTCTACTCTAACCCTTTGGCCAACGAAAGAAACCGTTCGCATACCTACTGCCTGCCTGTAAATTATGCGTACAGCACGTACTGGAACAATAGATTTGGCGCATTTGTTATTGCGTAGTTAGTAGCAACTTTGTAAATACATGATAAAGCTGGATTTCCCTGCTAGTTATACTGTACATCGGAGCGGGTTATCTAATAAATTTAAAACGATAAGGGTTGATTTTGCAAGGGTGCGGTAAAGGTAATACATTCAAAATTACGGTACACCAATAAATAAAACAAC